>VRLP01003159.1:0-69831 GCA_009660295.1 Lophius piscatorius
ATCCATGGTAACGCACCCCCCTACCTAAAAGAACTACTCACCCCACTGACCTCAACACGATCCCTCCGTTCTACCCACTCATACCGCCTCCTCCTTCCCCGGACAAAGCTCAGCACCATGGGTGATCGGGCCTTCTGTTCTGCTGCCCCTTGTCTGTGGAATGCCCTCCCTGACCATCTCAGGGCTCCACAGACGACTGACACATTTAAAAAAGGACTTAAAACTTTCCTTTTTAGCAGAACCTATAACCTTAATTAACATTGCTGCTTTTTGGTCAGGTTTTTATATAGTTATTATTTTATTTTTTATTGATGCTTTTATCTGCTTTTACTTTGTAGCACTTTGAGATTTGATCCAAATGTAAAGTGCACCACTGGATGTATGTGTGTGTGTGTGTATATATATATATATATATGTGTGTGTGTGTGTGTTTGTGTGTATATATATATATATATATATATATATATATATGTATGTGTGTGTGTATATATATATATATATATATACATGTATGTGTGTGTGTGTGTGTATATATATATATATATATGTATGTATATATGGCTCAATACAAAATAAATTCTATCCGACTTCCAGTCGGGAGTATTTCATGATATTTTTTAAGTGTTTAATTCATAAGTGTAAGTTAACACTGATTTGATCGTTGGATTTCCTAAGAAGTTCAATCGATATTTGTTTCCCGTTTAAGGAATTTGATCTAAAAAAGACTAACTTAATTTGTTGACTAATTTGTTGACTAAATGATTAATTTAAGAGTAAAACCCAAAATAAACTGTACCAACCCTTAAAATACAATAAGGTAAAATCTGTTACAAGACTTGATTGAACTTGACTGACTTGACTGAATACAAGAAATATGATGAGATATCATTTAAATATATTTAAAATATATTTAAAAGCACTGTTCTGTACTACATGTGCGGACTGGTTTTCTGATTGACTGCTTCCAACGTTCCCAAGCATCTAAGCCCATGTGGCCGGGCTGTTTCAACCTTCTATGTGTATTTAACCAAAGCATTTCCAGATAAGGAATAACATTCTAACACAACTTATCATACATGGGTAGAAGTGGCAAGAGACGTTAAAGACAAACACAATCAAGAAAGAAACAATTAGAAACGTAAAACTTACAAACGAAAGGACACCCAAAGGAACTGCATACTTAATTTTTTTATTTGATTTATATTCAAAATTACTCTTTTTTTGTTTTAATGTACCTATTCACTGATCCCAATTGCAATTGTTTATGTTTTTCAATAAATCTGCATGTTGGTAAAATTCAATGCATCTCTATTTTCAAGTGCCACGCAAAGTCTTCAAAATAGGCTAAATGTTTTAATGGTCTTAAAAGAAGGTGAAGTTTAGGCTCAGATTGACTGACACTGATGTCTGCACTGTTAGGAGAAGGCCCAGACTGTCCGACATGTCATGTGGCAAACATGCATGCCCTTCACTAAATCAACCGAATTATCCAGTCACTTTTTTCAATTTGCTTACTCCTTCTTTGCTCCCAGAAGTTTCATCTCTCGCTTTTGGAGTGATCTAAAATCATTGTCATCACTGCCTGTTGCATAAACGCATTGCGTAATGGTAGTTGGTAGAGAATCTGTATTTTCAGAGGCATTCGTTTGAGTGGGTCTTTCAACATCATCGACGACCCTAGCACTAATAGAGAAATGCTGAATGGCATGAATAAAAGAGCAATTTATCAGATTTGCAAGAGGATGAAATTGAAATGGTGACAGCGAGAGAGGAGGATAAGTCTACTTTTGTCTCCATTTGAAGCTCTATCGAAAAGCTGTCCCTTATTAAAAAACACCCTGTTTAGATTCAACAACAAAGGTTTTCTTAGAGCTTGGGTGTACACAATCAGCCATAACATAATAACTGCTGATATGGAAAGTCAGAATAACATTTGTTATTTCTTTACCAATGCAATTGTCATTATTATATTATACAGTTAGATCATGACTGAATTCTACATATAAAATTAAAATATATATCCCCCCCGTCTGCTTCCGGTAGGAGTTAAATTTTTATAAATCTTATAAATCTTATCAGCTGAACACTAAAAGAGTGATGAAGGCCCATCAAATTATATTATATAAAACATTAGAATTATATTTCTGTTCTCGTTCCTGCTGCTCCACAATAAAGCCTCATCATGTCCCGCCAGGTGACAGCAGGACCCGTCTGCTTTGAGTCTTGTGTAGTAATATAAATAATTTTCTTGATTTGTTTGAATAAAAAGGGTTTAAAAATGCTTCCTCCATCTCTCTCACCTTCCTGCGTGTCTACCTCTCTTCTCATCTTTTCTCTGTCACTCCTTTCCTTTGCTAATACTCCGACCAACTGCCTCCAAGGAACGCTTTCATCAAGAAGACAAACAATCCTTAAAGTTGTTGCTTTTGCAGTTTCTGCTTATAGCAAAGCATCTTTTAATGTTTTTTTTCACCCAAATCATCAAAGTGTAACACTACTTATATAGGAATTTGTGAATCATTTTTACCCGCTTTGGTTCAAATGACTATTTAGACACAATATGAGTTGTCCGGTGTAAAATTCATAGAGACGTTGAATTAGCCTCTGATATTTCAGTTTTTCACTTAATTTTGGATTTTATTCAGAATCCAGACCTCAATGGGTTAATAATTTTCATTCACTGTTTGTATGTCATTTAGTTTACCAGGGATTACAAAATGTATATCAATAAAGATTTTCATTCATATATACACATAAGCACATGCAACAGAACTACCTGAAATCACACAAACATAATAAATCATAAAGCTATTAAAAAAATTATTTTGTTTCCAAAAGAAGTGGAATAAATTAATTCCTCAAATTTAATTTTACTCATTAATATTCTCAATTAGTCCAAATTGACTCAACATTACTATTTCTTTGAGTCAGAAATATGCTATGAGATTGCATGGTGACTCAATGAATTCAGTTAAGTTATACAGTTATTTTTCAGAGGTCATTAATAAAACTAGACATATTTCCTTGTCAGTTCATACAAGTTAAATTTAGACATGATTGGACCTATGGTTGGGAAGTAATGGACGAGAAATTTTTTTCCACTAAAAGTTTCTCCTATAGTTAATGGAGTTACATAACTTATAACTTCCCAAAATCTTGTTGTAAATGATCTGCTGCGAGTGATGAGGTCGGAGCCTAGATTCCAAACGTCATGTTTTGCCACAATATTAAATAATGATAACGTGAGTTATCGAATTTTTCACTTTTGTTTGTAAAGTGTGTGGGAAAAGAGGGACACACTTCTTCTTCTCTCTCAGCTCTCCACCACTTACGTCTGCCATCAAGCCTCTTCAGCACCATCTGATAGAGTTCTCGACAGTAGGAGACACAATCATTGAGGAGAGAGTCTCCCTGAGAAAGTCGACATGCTCATTTCCAGCAACATAAACTGCTGATGAATGTTTCGGTTGGCCAAATACTGCAGGGACACCAGATTTCTCTAATTGTAGTTCTATGTGCATATCTTTAATAAGTTATTCTCTTGGCTATCTATTTCAGATAGCAAACTAAAGTCTTTTGATATTTCGTACTATTATAAGACTTTTGTATTGTGGCACCGTTAATGCATATAGCTAGGATGAGATAATTGTAGCAACTCTATATGTCTACACGAAACTCAACGTTTTGTTGATTCTGCAAAGTAATAATTAAAGAACATTGTGTCACATCTTTCCATGTCTTTATTGAAGTAACTATAAAAACGAATCCCTCGCCCTGTGCACAAGTAGTTTCCCATTACTTGAAAATGTATTTTATGGACAATATTTTACTTGTACTCCCTACATTATAACAAAAATATCTGCATGTTATACTCTGTGCAACAAGATTTTCAGCCCATGTGGAAGGTACAATAACATACAGAAATCAAGGGGTATATCACACTCATAAGAATCATAAGGAACAAGACGACACGTGTAAAGCAGACAAGATGACAAAGCAGACAAGAAACCGGGATGAGGATAAAGCATAAAGTCCGAATTTCTCTCTACTCATATTTGTTTCGCCTGTGAATGGCAGAACTAGTAGTTTCTGAGAGTAAAGATCACAATTACGTAACTTAATATCTCCATTTTATTCATTCATTTGATTATACTTTGTTTTTTTTGTCAGCTATTTGACCTAAAGTTTGTGGCAGAGCCTCAGTTGTAAGGGGGTTGGTTTTTGCTAATTTTCCTGTATACCTGCTGCAGCTCTCACCTAACTGTTGAAATGCAGATGATTACTGACACACAGCTGGGTCACATGACCTCTACCATCTATTTTTAGAGCATGCAGTAAAGGTAGAGCAATGTGGGGTAAATCAGTGCAAGATATAACTTTTCAATGGCAGAAATAATAAAAACAAAAGAGACTTAGCATTGATAATATTAATATTGAGATATGCACCAAACATCAGGCACATATTAAAATTTCTTATGGAATTTGCAGTTTGGATTAGAGTTTAATTAAATTGATTAGGGATGTTGGAACATGCTGGAGGAACTACATGTTCTCTACTGAGTGAACATCAATTTCAAAGTCGAAACAGAAACACATTATAATGTCTAATCCTATTTAAACAAACATACTACTGACATATTACAAGTTGTATACATGAGTGAAATATATAATCTTTATTATTTCCTGTATTTGTGTCCCATTTAGCACCGACTTTCATCATTGCTGTTGGCTGCAGCTGGCTGCTTCCATCCACTGTCCAGGTGAGTATCTCTCAGAAGAGAAGAGATTGGAATTAAATCCGAATGAGGTGATATTTGGGAGAATGAAGTTGAAGAAAAGGAATGTACGGACTGAGAAGATGATAATAATGAAATATGAATGGAGGTGGGAGAGGAAGATGAGGGAGAGAAGGTTTATGAGGAAGAAGATAAGAATTTTCCACTATAAGTCTCCAGTTTCTCTGGTTTAATCCAAAGTCACAGCTTGTAGTATTCTGTTTGGATTCGATCCCATTAAGAATTGATGAGTCCTCGATATTAATTGTTGGCTCTAAATGAGGCCGAAACCGCGGAATATAAAACCGCGGTGGAGAATTTAATATTCGAAATATGATGAATGTGGAAGAATGAGAGCATTGACAGGAAGCCAAACTGAAATCAATCAGAGGTCAGGAAGGAACAGGCAGCTGTGACAGAGGAGAGAATTGCAAAGAATGCATTTCCACATAAAATAAACAGAATTAATATAGAAATTTCCTGATAATCAACAGAAAATAATCGAATGTAAATATATTAATAACTCCAGTCGGTAATAACTGAAAGATTATTATTGAAAAAGAACATTTAAGGGAGACAAGATTCACCATCTTCCTCTCCAATGCAATCTTCTATAATGTTCATCGTGACCTTCATCGCCTGCGTTAGTATTGTCATAAACAATGAAGTTATTATCATCGCAGTAATCAATACCATCCCCACCCCTAATGTGAGCTCAGTAATGTTCGTGGTGGTAATTTTCATCAGCAACATTATTGTCATAATTTTCATGATGACCTGTTTTTCCTACTGATGTGTTTCTGTCTCTGAGCAACAGCACCTTGGACAGTGGCAGCATACGCACAGGGTCTCTATACATATGAGGATTCTTTTTTTTCGAAGGATGGTGAAAGCACTAGTTACTTTATTCTGCCTCTAATTGGTTTACCCTGATAATCAAAACCTAGACCAAACAAATCTCCGTCCTCAAGACTAATGTCAGCAAACACTAGCAGAGAATCGACTAATTTAACCCTGATTCTCTCCTTCTGACAATAAGAGAGATATCTGTTCTAAGACATTGGTCAGGACCGATGTTGACCTTCAGATTATCTTTTAATATGAGGATTTTACAGATCTAGCCTTACACCACCAGACCTGCTAATGGCTGACCTGATGATATTGAGCATCTTTCTAGGACAAAAAATTATTATAATGATGATTCAATCAATACTTTTCAAGCAAGGTCACATCAAAGGGAAGGAAATGCTGCTGCCGGGCAAAAGTAAACACTCTAACCACCAAAATGATGGCCAAAAAACCTTTGGAGGTTAAGCTCTCTCTAGTGATTTTTCAGAAAAACAGTATTTCTTGTAAAAAGCTCCCCCTAGTGAGTAAAATATGATATATACAAGCAAGATCTCCTCGAGTCGATTCATTCACCTTTGGCAATAAAGCTCCACTTAGTGTCAGAAATATCTGACCAATCCCTCCCAAAATCAATCCAGTCATTCCACGAACTAAGGTCTATGGGGATATAAAGGTTGAAAGCGATCCATGAAATTGTCTGGAAAAAAGCGTTTTTCTTAAATAAAAATAAAAAAAGAAGCTCCCCTTAGTAAGTAAAATATAGACTACTGAATTAATTTATATGAATCTTAATTGGACTAAATTGGAACAAGGGCTGTGAAATTAGGGCCAGAAAACTTTTGGAAATAAAGCTCCTTCTAGTGTTGGAAATTTACTTGCTCTAAGATCCATGTGGGTATAGAATTTGAAAATTATCCATGAAGTAGTGTCTGGGTTATCCCGTTGAGGATCTGTGGCAGACTCAAATGCGGCAGCACCGACAATAACGATTCCATAACATCCCCAACTTTTCGGGCATACAGTCTCATTAGAATATGCCAAAGTTTAAGTCCAAGGGTGGAGAAGGCATACGATTATTCTCAGGCAAACAACAAGCTAGGTTGAGTAAAGGCTGAGAAATGAGTGATAAACCTCAATGCACCATAGTAGACAGTATACAAAAGTATAGTAACAAGCAGAGTTAATAGTAATAGCAAGACTTAATTCCAAAGTAAAACCATCATCGATTAAAAAACCTACATATATTTACTGAGATACAGATTCAGTGTCGGAGCCTTGAGCAATGGTGATGACTGAAAAGTCCATGGACTTAGATTTTTTATTAGAAAACAACATAAAGTTTAGCCTTGTCAAACTGTTACACAGTTATTTTGTGTAAAATTTGCATTTTGTGTTCACTCAGGTCGCCTTTGTTTAATTTGACATTTTGTTTGAATATCCAAAATAGTTTAGTATGCAATGTTAGTATAAATAGTCTTCCAAAGCACTTTACTTTATTGTCCAAATTCCACCCTGAGGAGAAAGATGGCAAGTTTTGCTGATCTATTGATTGTAATGCTTTTGGATTAGAGGCTACATTGAAGATTTCTGCTTAAAAGAAAAAAGTAAAAATAGCGTGTTTACAAATCAATTGGGACTTTCAAGTCTGCTATTGACATTGGTTACTTTAAAAACAAGTTCTTATCTAGTTTTAGCTGTAATTTCGTTTTTTCTGTGAAACTCCAAAAATATTTGATAGACTAAGTCACTTCATCTGACTTTCCATCAAGGATGAAGAGATAATTGGCAGAGGTTTTGTTTTTGTTCCTTTCACTTTACAATTTGCCATTCAGTTGAGGATATAGATTTGGTTCATATTTAAAATCACAATCCTTGGAATTTAGGAATGTTTTATGCCAATGAGTTTCCCAGCAAGTCAGGATTTGTGTGTGTGTGTGTGTTTATGTGTGTGGCAGCCCCTCATCCATCACTGCGCACTCTAACAGGCAGCATCAGCTCGGAATGCTGGCTAAGCAGAAGAAGGAGAGCAAATTAAAAACATCAATTTACACATTCACACACACAAATACACACACACTGACAGGGTTGATCTCCTACTCCTTCAGTCTCCATTAACTACACTATAACCACGACACACTGACACCAACATAAACCAGCATAAGCTGCAGGTTCCAGTGCAGATCCAGTCAGCCCTGCTGGTTTTGTGATGATGCTTTCCAGGACAGCAGTTCTAAAACAGCTGGATCAGCTGGTTCTGTGCTGCAGAGAGGCAATAATCTGCATTAACAGCTGTCTTTGACTGTTCAAATATGTCTTCAGGCAGACAGCAATGAACTCAGAAGTCATTCAAGTTTGATTCAAATTAGCAAACATCATCATTGAAAAGAAAACATGCCTTGCCGGACAACTCTGGGCAACTTTTGACCTGAAACACATATCAGTTACTCTCACAATCACACCAGGACACAGTGTGTTTAGTATTGTATTGGAACAGTTACTCCAGCAGTAGCAAAAGACTCCAGCATTGAGCTCCAGCTGACTGCCAGAAGTTTTATCTGCGGCGGTGATGATTGGCCATAAATTCTGAATTTCTTTGCAGAATAGTGTTCTTTTTGCAGGGCGAACTTTGATCAACACTGTTAACAAATCAGTGGCCATAATGTTATGGCATTTGATCTCTGGGGAGCATCATTGAGCTCACACAATCTGCTATGGGCGCCTCTGTGTTACAGGATTGTACAGTGAGGTAGCAGGAGTTATCTAAAATATTTCCTTGCTTCCTTTTCCGATCGATAACAATGTTAGTACGTAAAAAAAAAAAAAAAAACAGTGTCTGAGTCACGTAGCATGTGGAGGCAGGTTTCCAGAAACAAAAGTCCTCAGAGGAAACAAAACAATCACAGCAGGTGCTGTAAAGTGCTTTTTGAGGGTAGGGAAAATATTTCTGGCAGGAATTAAATATGTCTCTATCCTCCTTGAAAGGTAGCAGACATGAATAGAAAAAAAAAGCCTTACACAATGAGGCTGCCAGGTTCTCTCATCCCGACAGGAGCTCCAGAGTTTAAGAAGCAGGAGGATGATGATGGAAATACAGTTGTTGTGTTTTGGCGTTAATGTTTCGACTCTTCGGGGAGCAACAGATGAGCAGCTGCAACAACACTCCCCGTGGCAACACACTCATAGGCCCATTTTGAAGCATTAAGTATGTCATTTCGTTTTTCAGCTTGGAGCGTTATATGCAGGCAATTCCTCCTGTTCCTGCTGTTTCTCAGAAACAAAAGACAATTCCAGTTAAATCGGGAGAGGCTATATTATTACAGACACTACAAACATTACAAACACTTTGACAGGTGTTCTATAAAGATGATATTATTATTTCAACTTGACATATTGACAATATAATAATTTTTAGCAGTCTGAAGTCTGGTTTTTGAGACTGCTTTGGTCCAAAGACTGTCAGTGTTGGTGTGACCAACAACTGTCCTGATTACGCACGATGACCAACATCTATTCAGGGTTCAAGTAAATAATCCAAAACAAAGTACCAATATCAATATGGCACATCCGCTACAGAGTCCGAAACACAGGTTTGATACACAGGTAGGTCCACAAGTACAAAACTAGGCCTAGACCCTCAGGCATGACAGCAGGGGTATAAAAGTATCCAATCCCTTGTGTTGTATAACAAAAAGAAAAATCTGTCTTTTTCTGTGTTTTTTGTTAAAAGCTCCCCCTGGTGATTAGAATAGAAATATTAAAGTAAAACACAATGTATACGAGATAGATCTCCTCGAATCGATGATGTATCAGACTTAGACTGAAATAAAGGCTGAAAATATTTGGAGTTAAAGCTCCCCCTAGTGTTGGAATTAAAGAATTGATCTTTCCCAAAATCAATCCAGGTCTTCCTCGCCATATGGTCTCTGTCTTTATAAAATTTGAAAACGATCCATTAAATAGTTGGTATTATCCCATTAACACAAAGGATCTGGGGGACAATGAAAATCAGTTCAGCAGCTTTCCATGCGTGCAGTGTGTAAAATGAGCAAAAAACAAATACTGTTAAAAGAAATGGTAAAAAAAGTAATGGAAAATCCGGTAGGGAATACACAGGTTATAAACTGTGTATATTTATCTCCCTAAAAAGTTGGGCGTTATGCAATCATCATCGCGGTTCAACGACTGCGGATCCTTTTTTTTTAACATGATAACCGAAAAAAACTATTTCATGGAAGATTTTCAATTTAATACCCTCATAGAACTTAGGGCGAGGAAGAACTGGTGTGATTTTTTGAAGGGTCATTATATATTTCTGACACTAGGGGGAGTTTTATCTCAAAAAGTATTTGTACCATAATTTCTCAGCCGATTTCTGAACCGATTTGGTCCGAATTTGGTGCCTATGAATCAAATTAGGGGATCTAGAAATTATCATATTTTAGCCTAATAATTCATATTTTACTATAATACTTCATATCTTACCGTAGGGGGAGCCTTTTGGCCAAAACAAAATGTTTTGGTGGAATTTTGGGGATACACCCCTTGCTGTCAGGGACAACGGCGTAGGCCTAGTTTCTATCTGTTTGCACTTCAACCACACCGGAAGGAGCCTTCAGGTAAAACGTTGAAGGGGAAGACAGGTTTGAGAAACCAGTGACGTAAATAAAATAAGGTAAACAAGTGCATATGGAAATAATGGAGTGCTGAAAACGTGGAGGATTAAAAAGGGGAACTAATAAATCTACTAAACATTAGACATATTGAAAGGCAACAATAGGAAGTGTAACACAACGAGAGAAATACAATTTCAAAGTAAAATAGGAAACTTTAAACATAAAACCCAGAACTGTGATGAACATGAGACAAGAAATTGACAACATAAACCAGGAAACAGCAAAGACAAACCAAAGTCATGATGGAGGGGTCCCTTCCGTCCTAATGCTATTAGGCTTGTGTGCAGCATTCACCATTTTGTCTGGCCATCAGGGTGTTCTGCACCTTTTTGTATCTGACTTGTGTCAGTCCTTTGAACTCACGTAACACCTCATTTAACAGACACTGAATATAAACAAGACGAAAAGTAGATCATCAAATAACGGAGGATTTATTCTCTGGCAGCAATGATCAATCAACCATCTGCACGGAATGTCATCGCAAAATATCGGATAGTGATTTGTGAAGTGATGAAGACAGACAGGAAGCCATCAGTGAAGCTTCTACAAACATTATTAATCCTCTTGTCCCTGCAGTCCATCTGGATTTTCAGTCAGGATAGTTTATTTGCCAAAATACACAACTTCTGAATCCACCATGACAAAGCTTCACCAGAGCTTTACCAGAGCTTTACCATTTTAATGAGTTTTGCCCCACAGAGAATACATTAACCATGGAGTCCAGACTGACATACTGCAACAGTTTTCTTCAACAGTTGTTGTGATACTGATTGTTGCACGAGACCCTAAACACCAAGATTTACGACAAAATATGTAAAAAATTGCAAGCACTCGCAATATACCATCCACATTGCTCTGAAAGCCTGTTCGTAGATACACAGAAACTTTATTAATCCCCATAGGCAAGATTGAAGCAGAAAGGAGTGCTTGTCCAGGATATGAATCTGTGATTCTTCATTACCTAGGCAAGAGTTATACCAAAAGTGCAACCAACAAATCTTAAATAATTGTATACTCTTAATTATGATTCGTAATAAATAGTACTTACAGCCTAAAGTAAAATATTATGATATAAGACCACTGCATACCTGAGGAGCAGTGGGCAGCCCCTGCGAAGCATCCAGGGAGCTGATTGGGTTCAGGTTCTTGCTCAAAGACCCTGCTCAAAGAACTCTGAGCTATTGTTACAGATGGAATTGCATATCTGTTCCATAGCAAAGACTCTTATTGTAATCATGCTATTAATAACAATGTGTGTTTTTTTTTACTTTGCCATGTTCAAGCCATTAGACATCCATTGGAAAGTTATCAGTCAGTAGCACCGGCGGCTAATTTAATTATCCACTCCTAGCAGAGTAGCTGCTATCTGATCTCATCATTAATGAGCACCAGTTTAATATCAAATGGTAGGTAACTGTAAAGTGGTGAAATATTACATTTATCTTACATTTTTGTTATAGGTGAATGGAGGCATTTCTGACTGCTGACTGGTTATTATGTTAAAATTACAACAGGCTTGACATAATTTTAACCAGTGATACATTTGTACTGAAGTTATCCAATTTGAATATGCTGGCATTACACATGTGGAGCACACGATCTCCTCAGTAGCTCTGGCTGAAACCGAGCACATGGAGACTTTTTCATGGCTAGTTTTGATTTACACATTCTTAGCACCAATCAACATCACACCCCACAGGTTTTGTCCAACCAGTAACTTTTGGGTCCATCCTCATTAGATCCATCTTCCCTGCTTGTCGGTCGGTCGGCCTGTTTAGTTTGCCGTCTTAACAGTTGCAGCCTTCCGATGCAATTCATCCTTGTTTACCTTTAACCGCCTTGTATTAGTTTTCATCTTTCCACTGTCTCTTATTTATCATTTTCATCATTCAGTAAGTTCCCTCTGCTGTTTGGTTGGTTTTTGTTGTTACCAACAATTCTGTATTGACGCGAGATGATGCAACTGACTTGAAGTCGTCATTATCATGCTGTAGCCAACACCAACTCCAACGATTGGCTGCTAGCCTTCACCTTTTATTTTCCATTATTGACTGCCAACTGCAGAACTTAACTGGATCTTCTGCAGCACAAAACTTCCTTCTTGGTTGAATCCTCAAACACTAAAGACTCCCAGTCAAAAGGAAGTTTGATGTCCATACTATTTTATTCCAGCTGTTGTTGCCCTAATGAGTTGTCACGCTCTGCAGCTCGGGGCGTCTAATGTTCACTCATATCCTGTGCGAGAAACAACTTTTCCCCTTCAAAGGTGCAGGAAAATGAAGGAATATGAACAGTGAAGCAGCTAACGGCCAGGCTTTCCCTTTGTCCTTCTCTCCTCCTCTTCCTGCCGGAAGAGAAAAGAAGATCTCAAAGATATGTCTCGATAATGAGCATGCCCAAGGGAATGAAGTAACACACATATTTCCGAATAAATGCTTAATACACTATCATCTTAACAGGGTGCCAGTCTGTTAAGTCAAATAGTAAAACTGCTCATCAAAATTTCCTATTGGTAAGTTCTTGAATTCTAATTATAAGAGTGGCAACCTCAACTTTCACATAGTATGATTATCATCTAAAAATTAAAATATTTAGATATACAGATATAAGAAGATCTGTGTAACCTGAGGTCAACATTGTGCTGATGGTACTGAGACACAGAGGTTTTCTATAGAAGCTACAGCGTCTATTGGGATTGTGAAAACAAGCAACATATGCAATAGTAAAACAAAATAGCCTCTAACCAAACTTAATCACATAATTAAGTCAAAACTCGCATCGTCGCTGCATTTCGTTGTACAGTTGGGTCAAAGCTATTTGAGCAGTCTGTGTTAATGGCAATCCCTGTTGAACTTTTAATATAGAATATAATAAATCATAATTCAATGATTGTACATTTTTTGCATTCAGACAATTGTACTTCTGTAGTTTGTTGCAGCAGGCGTCTCCAAGGAACATTTACATGAGCGAAAAAAATCTGGAAGCTTTGTTTCACCTTCAGCAATGCGTCTCCTTTGCGGACCACCACGTTCTGACGGAATGAATTATGAACAACAGAACACCAGCCTCCATCTGGATATCACAAACATTTTTCCAGTCATCTTCCTGTTTCTCACAGCTTTCATGGCTCTCAAAACAATTTGCTTCAATCGGCTTTTTTTTTCATTAGTGTTGAGAAATTTAACAAATTGTGCCCTTTTTGATGATTGCCTAATTATTCCCTTTCATTTCTTCTGCATAACTAATTCAACAACTCCTTTATCCTTTCCTCTAAGGCTTTGTTTGTCTCTGTTCTGTCAGCCCACCGCAGACATCGGAGTGCATCTGATTTTAATGGCTGAACAGGGATTTGATTCGACATGTTTGTCTCCTCTAAAGCCGTCTGTTTGTTGACTTGATTCAGCTGAACATGTGGCTCTTTAATTCCTGTCACCTTCCTGATTCTCTACTTGGTTTTCCAGCACCATTTCTTTCTCCTTCAGATTGTTCTGGATAAAGCAGGAGCTCAACATGTCATGTGCATGAATGCACAGAACCCACCTTAAATTCTGTGGCCTCGGGAAATTTACATGAAGACTTTGTCCAATTATGCTGTCCCCGGCAATATGAGCAGTGTGAGCGTCACGCATGGTCAGCCTAACGGTTGCAGGCCGTGCCCTACGCCGTCTGTTAGTTTACGGAGCTGCTCTATGGGCCACACAAGTTTTCAGCTTCTGAGGACGCCCACAATGTCACTCACAGCTTCTTTAACACCGCAGTTTGTACTACTCAAGAACTCTCCTGAGATTAACAAAATTAAATATCCGTTTATTCACACATGGCCAAATGTATGAGAATAGACATTGACATTGTTTATATTATGATTTATCTTCCAGAGGTTCTCTCTTCATGTTTTTTGTACCAAATGATATTTGATACAAACGGTCAACGGTCAATGGAAATTAAAATTATTAACCCATTGAGGTCTAAGTTCTAAATCACTCCCAAAAGTGAAAAACTGAAATCACAGGCCAATCCAACATGTGTGAATATCATCTGGACATCTAATAATGATATCAGTAGTGTGTTTGACCTTGTCCTCATGCCTAGGTGGCACAAGGACGAGCCATGGTTTGGTTAGCAACACGCAATCCCATAGCCGGCTGGAGGTCATTCTATATGGCTGCGATAGTGATCCTCCTGTTCTTTCTCACAAAAAGGAGCATATACCCGGTTCTGCTGATGGGTTTTCTCCCTCTGCCACCCTCTCCATCCGTCATCATCTAACGGCCCGTCTCCTGGTATCTCTTCTATGCTCTTGCGATGGTGCGGAGAAACACAACAAAACTTCTTGTGATGGCAAGTATGCATGTTCCATCCTGGAGGAGCTGGACCTTCTTTGTCACCTGAATGGGCTGCAGTTACCGCATTATGTGTGTGCGGTGTAAATAGAAGATAACATAATAATATTTGACAGTATAGAATGAATATAGAATACGGTTATATGTTAGTCGAATTTTATATATTTTGAAATGAATGGGATGGCCAGATAAAGGCATATTTTGGTACCTGCAGTGTCTACAGAAGTCTAAAGTCCACGTTCAGTTTATTAAGTACTGGAATTAGCTGCTGGTAATAACAAGCGTAATCTGAAAGTCATATTGTAAGACCTCCATTTTGTGTTCCTGCAAGTCTCTGCTTAGTGTGTACATTTTGTCAACAGTGTTTGAAAGATGTTTTGTGACTCAATTCGTTCTGGAGCTTAACCTTGTCCAGATTGTAAGAAAGAAAGAAAAACACACATTGGAACCTCACAATTCACTTTTTCCATTTAGCTGGAGTTTAAGAATCACCAAAATGAAAGTCTAATTTTGTTACGGTTTCAGTTCAAAATACAGGATCCAAATGCAAAACACAATAAAAAATAAAATGCTCAAATATAAAGTTTAATAAGCAAGACTGATTTACAAAACTATGAACAAGAGGCAAAATTCAATACTTACGAAACTAATAAAATCAAGTACACATTCATGGAACACAAGAAAGGAGGACGGAGAAGCACCAGAGCTAATATGAGTGGGAATGAAGGCAGGGAACACAGGCAGAGACGCAGACCACTTTATCAAAAGATCTGACAAAGACAGGGAGGAAGACAGACTTAAATACACTGAGTAACAAGGACAATGGGTAACAGGTGAGCGCCTTGGACAGGTGACAACATCCAAGGCTTTCAAGATCCAAGATATTGGTTCCAACCAAGAGTGCTGCCTGCAGTAGAGCGTGTGTCTGGGAATACTAATAACAAGGCGGACACCGTGTATTCAGAGCCAAAAAGGCCTTTGCAAAAGGCGACGGTAACACCTATGAAGTCGGAATAGGATTCATTTTGACCATTAGCAGCCTCCTCCAGCAGTTCATTGAATGGATAAGCATTGTGGTTTCAGTGTCAGTAGCTCTCATTTGCTCTCCAATGAGGGCTGGTTCCTGTTTCAAGACTGATAATGGACAGAGTTATATCCAAAAGACAGCCTCTCTTTAATCGTTTTCTCTCAGCAACCACCAATGATGAGTTGGGGTCATTGGAGCGAACAGATTTAATCCAACCTTTCAGGTTTTTTCGGCTTACTTTAAGGTCTCATAGTGTGATCTTTACCGTTAGTTGATTGACTTGGCTGAGCTGACTGCCGTTGGTGACTTGTTTTCATATTATACCCTAACCTGTGGTGGATGCTCAACGATGCCCAGCCTCTGTACATGGGGCGCCTGCTCTGACAAATTCTGACTGTGTCATTGTCTTAGTTTATGTGGTGTCATGTTCAACAGCGCTGGCTGAAGAAAGAGCAATGAGGAGTTTAAAAAAATATGAATGGCCAGATATAATAGCAGATAGCTGAAGCAGTAACTCAGAGAATAGAGATGGGTTGTTTCTTTGTTCTCAAGATGAAATGGCAAATTGTCCCGACACCCCAATTTGTAAAATGTGTCATTCTGCTACACTGGCTGAAAAAATTACTCTTTTCTATGGTTTGGAGAGGACTGTTTATATGCTGCATTATGGGGTGGTTTCTTTCCAGCATCCTGGAGTGCGTGGAGGACTTTTTTGGAAAGATCATCACCAGCATCTATAATAATAGTGTTTACTCTTTATTTCCACATTGTCACACGCATACATTCAGAACAAAGATGTGAAATTGGTTCTCTGCAGTTTTCCCATCCCTGAGGACCAGTGGGCAGTACCTATGGGATATTAGGGGTTCAGGGTCTTTCTCAAGTAGCTTATGACAAGTAGATTTGGGGACCACCACTCCACCTACGGAGTAACAGCCACCATAAAAGCCGCCCAAATAGTTCCAAAAGCTGAATCTTGCAGCTCAATATTGGGTATGAAACATGAGGACCTAAAGGCTTCATGACATTTGTTGACGATGGCCAGGGGGGCTGTCAAGAATTATACATGAATCTGTAAACCTGAGATACCTCGGTCTTTGGGTATGGGATGGAGGATTTTCCTGCCTCTGCTAGCGGACATTGGGTGAGAGGCGAAAGTTCACAACAGGACCGAAAGAGAAAAACAACCATTCACACTCACACCGTACATATTTAACATTTGCCCCTTATGTATGATTATATATTTTATTTTATATTTTGGACTGTACTGGGTAGCCCAGGGCAAACTCAACACAGAAAGGTCCCAAGGGCAGAGATTTTGGTTACAGCTGAATTTACTTGACTCTTCTCATCTTTCGGCCATCCTTTTTCAGGTTTGTTATATTGGATCATCTGTTTCTGTCCATAGTTACCGCCGATACCCTTCTGGCTAACATTATCAATGACATTATGTGTTAGCCCAAGCCCCAACTGATCCAGTTTGGAAATCAGTTTCATGTTCCGCATTTTGATTTGGCAGAGATAGGTTTATTGGGGACAAAATTTACTTGACTATGCTCTGATTTGGTAGGTGACTCATTGTGGGCTCTCGTAGCTGTAGGGCAGCATACGTTCAATAGCTCTGAGCGCAGCTTCAATCGCTATCTCACTCTGTAATGGCAGTTTTGTGGCATGAGGAGCCAGGAGACCACCACTGTTCCTGAAATGTGCCCATAATTGTTGAGGAAATAAGGTAAATCTTCTTTTAACCTTGTGTCAGGGAGTGCAATAATGATGACTAAATGTAGCACCTGCAGGGTTCACAGATTAGCTAGAACCAGAGGCTAGGTTTAGACGAGTACTTCAAGAAGTAAACTGGAGCAATAACAGAGCACTGACAGGGAAGTGAGTCAATTTGCCATTTTGTTAATAAAGAAAATTACTTATGGTAGACATAAATATGAATTGATAACACAACAGAGCTTAAAGAGACTTTAGCTTTATTCTCTCTTCTCACTCCTATTGGTCAGACTTTGCTTCACGTCTTAGCATTCTCGCTCCATTTTCTCTCTGTGAAAGGTGTCGCAGATAGTGAAAGGAACAATACAACTATTTATTTAAATATTAATTATTTCACACTTGAATAATTTTAAACTTATTTTCTCAATTTTACAATTTGTAATCACACCATGAACTTCCTGTATGACGTTAAGTGTTTGTTGTCCAGTAATTGATAACATTTTAAAATTCAAAAGAGTCAACCTAATCGTGACCAATTTTAATATCAGTCCTTCATCTTTGTTTGTCAGGGTCTGTGTTTTTTGGGAAGATATGTTAGCAGGAAGTATCCCGTTAGTGTCACCATGTTTAATCCTCCTCTCCTTCCTGTGCTTTTACTCTCAGTTGATGACGACTCACCGCTTTTGTTAGGCAACTTCATACATACTTCTGAAAACTGCCAGGTTTCAATCAGCTATACTGTCCCTAGTGAACATATTGTCACAAAACCAAACACTCTGTCAAGTCTGGATTAAATCCAGCATATATATTTTGATGCACGGATGTAAGTATCTTTGAGTTTCATGTAAAGCGCTTTATGATTATAATGTATTACTATTATCATTTTTATTATTATTACTTGTGGGGAAATGTGAGACACAGCATCCGGACTTCTGCCCAACGTTTTCCAGAGGTATTATATGTGTAATGTATAGGGTTAATGTTGACCTGGGTTGCAATATGTATATGTAAGACAGAGCGCTACCGTATGTACTTTGTCCCGACTGCAGAGAGAATGTATAATAAATCAATGTGAAATTATGTTGTGTCTGAAATCTGGACTCTTCGTAAATCCATCTACCTAAACTCACTTCATGTTGACCACAGATTATTTTAATTTATAACTTATACAGTATTTGGTATAAGAGATTGGAATCGTTTCCCCACATTTATATATGTAACTTTTTTTTATAGTATGTCTATTTATAAGTGTGTACGCATTCGGATATGTGTGTGTTGTGTCTATATATGTGTATGTATGCGTATGTATGTAGGTTTACATGTGTATGATGTGTATAATATGTACAAACATATATATGTCATATATATATCTGTCTTACAAAATATTTTTTAGTATGTTTATGTATCTTTCACATTTTCTATTTCATCCTATTTTTATAACTTCTGCTGTCTCTTTATAAAAGTTGTATTTGCTGTATGTAACACCTGAATTTCCATGTGGGGATTAATAACCAATGTTATATTATAGTCTGAGTAAGTGAACTAAAACCCCAAACCATAACCTTTTGTGGTCATACAACATGTTTTATGAAATGAGTACTATAACTATATAAATTTAATTTTAATTTAGCAACAACTCTGCATATGTACACTGCCATATGTGGGTAGAAATAATGTATATTTAAGTCAATGTGGGACCTCCGGGGTTCTGGAGGCTTGGCTTAGCCAACAAGCTGTATGAATGTTTTTTTTTTTTGTTTTTTTTTAAGTGTGTTTGCTTTTGTAAACAAGTCCCAAACTTCTTTAGTTGTTCCTTAGATTACTGTTTTGCTGTGAAGCACCAGAAATATTTTGTGGACTATAAAACATTTCATCGCCATGGGGGAGAATAGATAATGGCTGCATTTTTCATTTTTGGGTGGACTGTACTGTGCTACAAATGCACACCAACAAAAAAATAAAAAATGCTGTCGGAACTGTTATTTAATGTCTTCCTGTCATCTTAAATCATCACTGTCTGAGTTGAAGCAGCCTTCTTGTAATCATGCATTTGTCTTGATCATCGTCCAGCAGTAAAGTAAATGAATGTATATTGACAGAGTAGGTGTTTGGATCATGAACCTGGATCCACGTGTGTTTGGATGTTGCCTCTGTAATGAAGCCTCTCAGGTTTGGAGCAGATGATGCAATTTCTTATGCCTGTGAAGTCTTGTGGAAAGATTTCTCTGTATAGTTTTTGATGACGCAGCATTTGCTTGCTTACACACGCTGTAAATCAGCATGGAGGCCTCAGCGACTTCTGTCCTCTGTCATTACACTAAAGCAAACACTATAATATGGGGACGAATGGATTCTGTGGGCCGAAAGAGACAAGTAGCAGACAAAACCTGATGACTGAGGATTTCAAATTTTACACTTTTATTATTGAAAACCTCGTCCACTTTTGAAACCTTCATTTATTTTTTTTGTTTTTTTTCAGCTTATTTTTTGGGCATTTTAAATAGTGTATCAAAACATTTTCTTTCTATTACAATAAGAAAAATAATCTTTAATCTTTCTATTAAGAGTATCTTTCTTTGCTTTTCTGGCTCACATTATAGCTTTTGTGACATGCACACTTTTATTTTATTGTTATTGAAATTATTCCAATTTAAGATCTTTGACGTTTAAATTAAAATTGTTGTAAATTCCGAATTCTGTAGCAGAGTTGACTCATAGCAAAAAGGTTCAAATTCATCTCTGACCACCTATGGGACCTTTGGGTTTGCATATTCTCCCCATGTTTGCGTGGGTTCTATTCGTACACCTGTTATCTCCGGAGTACCATACCAATTTCCAGGTGAATTGGTATGGTTGATGTGTGGTTGTTATTGAATGGTTCTTTATATCTATGTTGAACCTATTATAAACTGGCGGCATGTCCAAGTTATACCCTGCGTCTCGCCCAAAGTGACAAAGTGGGTGAGCCCTCCTTATTACTCACCACTGGTCCCTTTCCCTTAATACATCACAAAACACAATATTCATTTACTTCTGTTCATTTTGCTCAATTTACAATTGCTAAAGTAATATTGCTTTTATTTATTATCCCAGGTTTATTTGTGTTTGCAATTAGTTACAATTCACATCACACCAGTAAGTTAAAGTAAAACACATTAAAGTTATTCTCACATTAAAGTTTATTTGTTTTGCCAAACACTCACATTTGTTTGTCCCTTTGTTCACACCAGGAAGAGATTTTGTTTGAGTGGGAACCGCCCACAATTTCCTGTCATTTAGGGGTTTTGCTGTTGTCATCTATGACATCACTGGTTACATCCAAGTGTGGGGGTTTTCTTTCTATTATATTTTAAGTTGGGTTTTTAAGTTGGCAAGTCATATTTGGTAATGTTTTCCATTTTAACTTCTAGTATTGAATATAACAGTGAGGGAACTTATCTACCGCTTTTTGATTTGGTATTGTCTAATTTATTCACAGGTGTGAAATTGATCATGCTATATAAGCAGCGGAAATTCACCTCTCGGAAGAGAGGGGGTAATAGTAGTGAAGGATGTGCTGCTGTGAACATGGGGCCTTACGAAATTCCTAAAGTTGTTTTCGAGTTAAATTAGAGAATTCTTCTCTTGTCCTTTTGTTTTGTATTATTATCTGAGTCATGGAGCTCTCTAACTAAAAGTCCACTTTGAGTCAAACTATTCTACGCCCAATATCAGCTGGCAGCGGTTCCAACCCCAACCTGAGACCATGATCTGGATAAGCCATTCCAGAAAACTGATAGATGGATGTTTTACATGAGATGCTTTTGAATACGATTTACTGTCAGTTCATCTCTGATGCCGCGGCAACAGCTGTCTTCACTGGTTTCTGTTCGTTTAGAGGGCCGTCGTCTTTAATAGCATCCCTTCTGCTGTGCTCCAAATCTTAAGAAGGTATGGGAAAAAAAAAGGTACCCAAAAAGGTTATAAGCATAACAGAGTACTGTACCCTTCGGAGGCCTAGAAACATACTATGCCTAAGCCATGCATGTTAGGTCTCACAGAATGGCTTTCATTCTTACAGATTTTCTTCATTTAGAAAATCTTGATTTCTTACTGGAAAATAACCAAACCAAAAATTAAAAGCAATATTTCAGTCTGGCAAATAGGTTGGTCAGTGTAATTTCTGTCGACAGAAGTTCAGGATGTGCAGGTGCAGCTTACTGGTAAATGTGATTTTTTTTTGCTAGGTTAATGATAACATTCAACCTTTAACAGATTCAGCTTATGGGGGAGCATCTGATGAGGACATGTATACAGTACGTTATCGTTAAGAGATCTTTAATGATCGTAATGTAATTCACCTGCTGCTTACGCCACCCCACCCCATCTCCAACCTCTAACCTGGGAATCCCTGTTTGCTTACAAACTAGAGGGGCGCCCGCATTGAACAACTTAATTGACCCACACGTTGACGTTATAATGAACATGACGTGCAGAATGAGCGATTGGAAACTGATCAGCAATGTCACCATTCAGATTCTTTATTCTCTTTTATTGATGCATTCTCTTGTCGCTCCCGATACCACTATGGGCGACCAGCCATTTCGCCCATACCTAAATCCACCACTGCTTGTGTGTATAGTTCATAATTTCATTGGCTCGTACCGTGCTGGTCTTTAATAAAGTTCAAAACTTTTTGAGTATACATATAAACTTGCTCCTGTGGTCCAATTCCAGTTTGAATTCTTAGATTTACTTCAACAAAGAGGGCATCTGCAGGGAGAATGGAGTTAGGAAAACAAATCTGTTACATTGTTTACAGAGTAAAAGAATTGAGTTTTGATCAGTTATGAAAGGGTTTCTCCTACCTCTCTATAAATAAATGAAATTGTTGTTACAAAGAGCAAACAAATTGAATTTTAGTTACAGAGGGGTTTTTAGCAAATAAGGTCTGAGTGGAACATTTTCATTCTCACTAGGGTAGCACTCCCTTTTAATTTAATTTGCTGGACAGTCACATGCATTTCCATAGATTATATTTTATTCTATTCTAAAAAGCCCCATCTTGCACTATCAGTAAATAAGTGAATAGAATAGACCTGACCCCTGTATCTTATTCCATCCCCAGATGTAATTAGCTTTTCTCTGCAAAAAGGGAAAA
The DNA here is from genome assembly GCA_009660295.1 of Lophius piscatorius. Lineage (NCBI taxonomy): Eukaryota > Metazoa > Chordata > Actinopteri > Lophiiformes > Lophiidae > Lophius > Lophius piscatorius. The sequence continues at coordinate 22,524 of VRLP01003159.1, forward strand.
CTCTGTCATGATTTCCATGAAAATCAATCAAGATGTAAAACTAACTGACATATTTCCATTCAACTTGGAAGAAGGATAGGGCACAGAAGGAGAAAGAATATTTTGCTGTAAATTCAGATAAAGAGCTGCAAGCAGGAATTATTTTTATAACTTTTTATATTTTCTATAATTATGAGATATAACTTTGTTGGAGAGTAAGGTATGGGCTCTGAATGGAACCCATTTAATTTTATGAGCATTCTGTTAAAGAGGCGAATCCAGGATTATTTAAAAATTTTCCTTGGTTGTGTCAGTTTCCCTAAAGCGGGATGCAAAACCAATCACTCATATTGATGGCGTTCATATCAACAATATGAGTATGTATCCTGTAGTGCATTTGCATTATTTGTATGGTACAAATATTTGTTACATGAAAAAAAACAACAGCAACTCTCTACTAGATATTTTCTGGAATGAAAAACCACATTTCAGTCAGCAGATGATCCTTTAATAAGCTATTTGAATGCAGGACCTTTATTGGTTAAGTAGTTGTGAGAACTTTAACCACTGCCTCTAGCAACTGTGATCTTCTCTGAATCAACAAATGAAAGCTCTAATGGAATAATTTGGTTTCAGATGGCTTCCGGCACAGCCGCCCACAATTGTGCCCTGATGATGAGCAGGCCAAGCCTGACAGTGGACAGTATCGATCCCGCAGCCTTATCACGAGAGCAGAGAATAATAATCCACACGCTGTTGGACGTGACTTTGCTGTTCTACCTTTAAACCTGTGACTCAGAGTGCAGCAGGCCCAAATGGTCTGTTTCTTAGCAACCGTCGGGCCACGGGGTTGGTGAAGGGTTACTCAGTTTTGTCGCTGTTGCCAGTTGTTGGCCTCTTCGTCGTTGGAAGAGGCCAACGACGTGTTTTATAACACTGATCATGTGTTATAAAACACATGATCAGTGTTTCTAATAGAGAAACACTTTGATAAAATAGAGAAATTGAGAGAAAATCACATAATGATTAATAATAATTAAATAATCTTAATAGTAAATACTTGATTTCAGGAGACGTAGACAGCAAAGACATTTATTTAAATTCCCGGGTTTTTAGAAATGAGCCTTTCAATTAAAATATGATTAATCTTTAATGACAAATGTATTCTAAAGTTAACTTCCCTTTTTCTAAATGATGAACTCAAGGACTCAGTTAATGGAGAACTAACTGGCTGAGCGGCAGGCAGTGGCCTTTATAGGCAACTTTTTGAACATTTGTAATTTAAAAACTTTTACGAAGACCTTAATGATTTGACAAACCATATCAGGTTGGTCGTTGATTTTGTGTTGAAGTGATAACTAAAAATGTATTTTTTTTTCAAATTTATACCCACATAATCCTTAGTACAAGGTTAAACTGCATTGAAGTTCGGTTCGGTCGGTTCAATATTTTTAGACACTAGGGGGAGCTTTATCTCTTTCAGCCCCCGGTACTTCTCGATCTTTTCATGCTCCTTTTTCCTGATGTCACAGTCAGCTGGTATTGCCACGTCTATCACAACGGCCCTCTTTTTGTCGTTGTCATCAATCAAGTTGAGGAGTTTGTCTCATGAAGGTGCTTAATGCTACCAGCCTACCCCGGATATGAGTGATACCAAAAATTACGAAAGCCATACCGGTTGAGATTAATTTATATATATATAATGTTTGTTTATTTTATTTACACTAATTGGTGATATTTTACCCACTAAGGGGAGATTTTTTTTTATATTTACGAAAAACAGTTTTAAGGACATAACGTCACATTTAATTTGAGGAGTTCAATCAGGGGGATTTCTTGGACAATACAGGGCATAAAGGCTTTTCAGAGATACTCCCCTTGCTGCCGTAAACAAAAAAAAAAAAGTATTAAAATCACTACTATTATTTGTGAGAAGTTTCTCATGAATCATTCCAAAAGTACTCCAATTAGTAAATACATGCTGTATTTCAACCATCTGTGCTTTCACTTATTCATTCCTTCATTTTCTTCTGCTAATGTGTGATCGATAGCAGAGAAGGAGAGAATGGAAGAAAGAATGGTATTCCAGATGTCCAGCAACGCCCTCTAGCTCGTGAGGTTTCAAAAAATTAAGATCACAATATGCTGCAATAGATGTCGCAGTACAGATGAAAAGATATCGCAAGACCAAAATACACTGATACTGTATACCCAACATGAGACATAACCTCTCCAACCCTTGATGACACGACATGTAAAAATACATTGAGTCAACTCAATCATTCATGAGTTAGAGATTTTTTCGATGTGGGCAGGTCCGGTGTGATTAGGTGAGTTCTTTTGATGATAAAGAGGAGCTATTTCCATTGTTTGCAGAGTAAGCAGCCGACCAAGTATTAAGTGTTAACAGGAGCTGCTGATCCAAAGAAAGATGTTAGAGGAGGTTTTTATTTGTGAGATAATGATGTTTTTAGGCATTTCTTTAAAGTGATATAATCTCACTCTGCTGGCACAATAACGGCTGACTATGAGACTAAATGATGGAATATTAGTTGGCAGACACAATAATACGCCTCTTCTTCTTGGAAATATAAACAGCAACCAATCTCCCTCTAATAGTTCTGTTGTTTAAAGTCGCCTCCTAACTGCTGCTGACATAGGCGTCCAATCATTGTTTCTGATGAGTCTCACCTTTTTCTTTTTGCCAGCTGCTCATATAAACACCGATCAAATAATTTATCTCTTGTCCCCTTGTTTAAAAAAAAAAAAGCCTCCTGGAGGACATTATTTTCCGTTATTACAATATGAGGGATTATAATTGTGCTTCCGCAATTACCTTTCCTCCTCCAGAGGCTTTGTCACTGCAAATGATTGGCCTCTAATATTAACCCAAATGCATTTAATCAGCCGTTGCAGATTCCTCGTGCCATACAATCACACTAGCAATTAAAAATGTATTACCTCTCTGCCTGTTAGGAGCGCCGGTCAGCTTCACTGTCCTGATTAGCATTATTTTACTGTGGAGTGTTACTGCCTCCATGCTGAGCAGCTGGATCCAACTCTGTACTCACACTCAACATGCAAATCTAATGTACAGAGATGAAATTCAGGGACTGAATGAAACAGAGCAGAATCATTCCTCAGGCTCATGTACGGATATCAGGTGGCATTATTTTGTCAAGGTTAACTCAGAAAAAGAAGCCAGAATACTAAAATCAGGCAGACTCAACCAGTCATCCTGTTAAAATTGGAGGCTCCGCAATCTCAGCGACTTTGCCACTCAAAAGTGCTTCCTTATGCACCTGTCAATTTCTCCCTGGTTAGTTTTTGTAGCTTTTCCATTGCTAAGTACCAATTTTGTGTTTATTCACCTTCTTGCACCTTTATGTCACTGTTCCACGGATCTTCTAGTTAGTGACTGAAATCAGATCTTCAAGGGTTGCACAGGTTTTTGACTTATCCGTCGTCTATTTCCCCTCATCAGCTGATTAGGTTGTTCAGGCACTTCCTGTTTTCACACCAGATGTCCAAGTGTAACATTGTGCAAAACATGGCCATCATTTTCAGTTGAAAGGTCTACATGTGGCAGCATGAACTTCCCTGACCATTAGCTTTGATTTGATATGGAGCAAAGGAGAGCTGATCGCTAAGCAATGATGGACCCTTGATGTAGGCCAAGAAAAACGCCTTCATAGAAACTGGTGGCCCTTTATCTTAGGTGTTGAGAATGGAATTGTCAACACATCAAGTGAATAAACTTAAAAACAGCCACTCTATAGCTGTAACATTGACCATTGATTTTCATCTCCTGAGGAATCTGAGGAAGTGGTAAAAGTACAAAGCTTCTCATGACAAACATATCAACATCAGATGACTTATTTACAAAAATCATACACAAATAAAACATACTTTAATACAGTCAGAATGCCTATATGTAGTGACAGTTTACCATAGTGTCTCTGCTGAGTGAGGTTTGTGTGTGTGTTTAACTGCATGTGCAGTCATGAGCAATCATCAAGATGTTTTTATGACTTGAAGAGCCTATGTCACCTCACAATAAAATAATATACACCATAAAATGAATTACCACTGTCAAGAAGGTATTTAATTTGTTTGTTGGGTGGCGAGAGAGTTCGCCATTGGCAAGGAAGAACCTCCTTAATGTAGCATATCTTGATAAAGAGGCTGGTCGATTTTGTGAAGAAATCCTAATTCTTTTGAAAAAATGTATTTTACAACAACTAAAGTTATGGACAGATCAACTTTGACACAGGGGTCACCAGCCAGTGTACTTTATTTGGTGGTCCCAAAGCCCAGATGAATGGGTTGTCATAAAGAACATCCGAGAATGCACTGCAATTTGAATCAAGTTCTGCCAAATTCTGGCAGAAACTATGCTACTGATGGGGAAGGGAGAAACATGCCCAAAGAGAGCAAAAAAAACAAAGGAAAGTTGTGTGTGGGAGTGAGAGTAGTAGGGAGGTAGGGAGGGGTTGTGTTATTGTATGAGAATGTCTGGAATGACAGATAAGTAATGAGGAGTGGTACAGGATAGGTTTGAGAATAGAATGACAGTGGTGAAGTGTTTAGTAGCAGTGAGAGATTGGTTCAAGGTGGAGGTGGGACTGCATCAAGAATCGGCTCTGAGCCCCTCCTTGTTTGCTATGGTGACGGACAGCTTGACTAATGAGGTTAGGCAGGAATCTATGTGGACAATGATGTTTGTGGATGTAGAGCTAAAGAAGGTTCCAGAGTTAAAGTACATGGGTTCGCTGGTTCAGAGCAATAGGGAGTGTGGAGAAGAGGTAATAAAACACGAGCAAGGTTTAATGGGTGAAGAAGGGTGTCAGGAGTTATCTGTGACAAAAGAGTAGCAAGAGTGAAGGGAAACGTTTGCAAGAGTGCAGTTAGACCAGCTCTTATGTAATTGTTGAGAGACGGTGGCATTGACTAAAAGACAGGAGGTAAAGCTGGAGTTGGCAGATTGTAAGATGTTAAGAATTTATTTGGGAGTGAACAGTATGGACAGGATTGAAGGCAGGCACATCAGTGAGATAGCCCACGCTAGACCAGGGCTGCCAAATTTTAATCTCTGCTTGGAGTAAGATTTTTTATTTTTTTTTATGTGGGGATGATGCACAGTTTGACTGATGACACAGTTTCATTTATTACCTTTTAAATCAAAATTTTTAATACTAATACTAATACTAAATACTAATGAACTTTTCACCAAATTTCCATGACTGTGGAAATTCTGCATGTTGTTCCCAGCTGCCATGATAATGGAAACATTTGGTCTACAACTTGAAGAAAAACAAATGTGATCTTGTGACTTAAACCTGGAGATTTATTCCAAACTCTCAGAAATCAATTATAATGAGAAACTAAAAGCAGTTAAAGCCTCTTTAGATTGATTAAATAACAGCTATTTTTGACCAAAAAGTGGCAAAAGAAACTCAACTCACACAACAAATTAAAACCATCCATGCAGCCTCTGACTGGCCGTTTCGGATGTGGAACGTAAGAATTTTCAGGAGTGTTGGTAACCCTACGTGGTAAGCACGAACAGAAACACACAAACAAGAAAAAGCTTTAACATTCCGCCGATGGTGATTCCATAATATCCCCTAATTTTTGGGGATATAATAACTGTCGGTCATTCATTCACAAAGAGGAAACAGTTATTGTGAGAAAATGCAAGTGTGGCATGAAAGCGTGAGTTCTGTAAATTGCCTGATTTTCACCCCTGCTGTTAGAAAGAAACTGGAGATCGAGCCGCTGGGCAGGAGCAAAAGGGGAAGATCAAAGAGGTTTGTGTATGTGGTGATAGAGGAGATGCAGTTGGATGGTTTCATTGAGGAAGATGCAAAGGACAGGGCAAGATGGAAATAGATGATCTGCTGTGCCGACCCTTAAAGGGAACAGCTGAAAGAAGATGAAAAAGAAACAACAAGTTATAGTCAAATAAAAGTTCAAGGTAAATGCTCTCATGTATACCATATGAAATAAAGATGCTGCACATACATAGGAGTATAAGAAGGGACTCTTTGGAGGAAATGCTCTGTCCGTCTAGAATAGTTATTTTGTCATGTCGTGCTTGTTATTTTGAGTAATAGATGAAAAATAATTAATTCCTTCAAGAAGTCTCAGTCGCTGACGCTGTTGCAGCAGGATGCAAAGTATGAAGTAATTTAATGCTTGTTTTCAGAATTTTTCTCCTGTTTTTTTAGCAGAATGCTGCAACACTGTTGCAGGTTTTGTGGATATATAAATAATGTCTGACATCCAACCGGCATGAATGTCCCCAAGAAGATTAGACACTGAATGAAACTTCTGTTGCTCAGCTGGCTCTTGCGTCTTATGTCACAGGCTAAACACGTAACTCCTTTAAGGCTTTTGATTGAGTTGGTATCTGTTTATCCACAGAATTCACAGAGTTTCTCTGTGGCTTATTTCATACTACTCTGAATTTTCAGAGTAGTTTGAACTTTTTAGTTTATCTGGACCAAAATTGCAGTTGTGAAATCTCTTAATCAAAGATACTGACTTTGGGCAAATAAAGGTAGGTGGTCTCGGTCTGTACAAAACTAAATCATGGTTTGGATCACTTATAGTGTGAAAATATTTTTTGAAAGGTTTACTTTTTCCAATGACAGATGAACAAAAGAAGTGGAAGAACAAATTGAATATGAGCCACAATAACAAGAAGAAACTTGGTTTTTGATAGCAATTTGGTCTGATGAAAAAACAGAACAAACAAAACAAATTAAAAAAAAGCCAACTGGGAAAAAAAAGGGACTTTCCATTTACTTGAGGATGGGATGAGACCTTCTGTCATCCTGCCAAGAGGAAAAGAGGCCTGAATAGAGAAAAAGACTGACATCAGAAAGATGCTTATGTACAAACCAATGAATCATCAAGTCTGAGGAGAAGCAGCAAATGATAACAACGGGATGAAAATAAGTTGTGGGTTCTTTAGAGGATAAAGTTGCAATGTGAAACAGAACCTAGCCGGATCAAATGTAACACAAACCTTGGCTTGAACATAGCTTTAGGTTTGGGATTTCAGTTGTATAAAAGCCTTCACTGAGCGTGTATCTTGTCCTCACCCCAACTTGACCAAAAAAGAGTCAAGTTGAGGCTCAGAGCAAGAGCCTACACATTCAAGAGCATGTAGGATGTTTTTCTCTGGTTTGAGAGAAAATTTTACTTTTATTGGACATTGATAACAAATTCAACTTGTTTTCCTTTTCTTAACGATAATAAGGAATGAAAATACAATTTTAAAGGTTAATAACCCCAAGTTAGGCATTGTATCCACCTAGTGTATGTAAACGCTCTTCACTTGCGGTAAGTGTATGCTGTCATTTCCGGTCTCTGTGTTGTGCTAATTGTAGCGTGCCCTACAGCTCTCACTGACTCAGTAAACTTTGCTTAATATGATTGTTCAGCTGCGATTTACCTGTAGTTTATTCTACACAGAGGTTTTGGACTAAGGCACACTTAGTTGGTGTACATTACCAACAGCTCTAGCGAATTCAAATACTCTTTAATCTCTTTTTAGTCTCCTGGTAGCCACTTAAGCTGTTAGCCATTGCTTCTCGCTCACCCTCTCCTTCTCTCTACTGTACACTGTGCCACATGTTTAGCTACTCCTCTGCTTCCTTTAGCGGTAAAGGTACATGGAATAAATGTAGCTTATTTCCAGTTTGGCAGAGAGCCTCAGCAAATTATAAGTGCGTGTCTGCGCCATGGAAACCAAAGCTTTTGCTCCGGTAGTTAGCCAGTGTCGTGTAGGTGGTGCGAGCGTACATAGCTCAGTTACCCCGCAGCAGTTCCTGTGCAGCCGGGAAACCAGGGGTTACTGGGTGACACTGAAAACAAGAAGCGTAGTGCCCCTCAGCAGCCCAAGGTTCACGACCAACCTTTCACGTTTCCAACCAATTCTCCCCGCTCTGCAACTCACTACTGAGAAATAAACTCTTATTATTGTTGACTCCGTTCTTAGAAAACGTGAAATTAGCGAAACCAGGGGTCATAGTTAGATGTATTCCTGGGGTCAGAGCGAGCGACATAGTGGCTAGTCTTAAACTGCTGGCTAAAAGTAAGCGTAAATTTTATAAGATTATCATTCATGCTGGCGTTAACGACTACCGAATCTGCCAGTTGGAAGTCACAAAAATCAATGTGGAGCCGGTGTGTTCTTTTGCTAGCACTGTCGGAATCCGTAATTTCCTCTGGTATGTATAGCCGCTTGTTATCATTCAACCGCTGGCTGTCGAGGTGGTGTCCACAGAGAAATGTGGGCTTCCTAAGTAATTGGTAGTCTTTCTTAGGGAAATGTGGTCTGAATGGAAGAGATGGCATTCACCCTACTAAAACCCAGACAATTAAGAGTTAAGACCAAGAAGTAGAGTTGCAGTCTTGAACGCTTCTCTGAACATCTGTTAGAGCAGTCACCCACCCAAAAATCTATACATTCTATACAGAGATTCTATTCTATCCCTAGATCCCCAAAATTAATTTCCTCAATATCCAATAAAAGAGGGGTCTTACACAGAAAGCTGATAAAATTAACAGTAGACCTATTATAATAGGACCGAAAGATAAAACAATTAAATGTAGATTACTAAATATCGGGTCACTCTAATCCAAATCTTTACTTCAACAATTTTATTCCTGATAATAAAATTGACAATTTAGCGTGACAGAAACCTGGCTGCAATATGAAGAATATGTTAGCCTAAAAGAAGCAACACCCCCTAATCATATGACTTCTCATATTCCTGGAAACACAGACCGAAGAGGAGTGTGTCGATGCCATTTTTCAACTCCAGCTTGTTTGTAAATTCCAGATCTAAAATTAATTATAACTAATGAAAATGGCGTCCCACCAGCATAGAAGTATTTTGCCAAACCTGGAAAAATAGCCTACTAATCTACAAAAAGGCCTTGCGTAATGCCGGAACAAATTATTACTGAACCCTAATAGAAGAGAATAAAAATAACCCCAGGTTTCTTTTCAGCTCTGTAGCCAGGCTTACACTGAATCACAGCTCTATAGAACCACATATTCCTTTAACCTTTTAATAGTGATGTTTTTCTTCTACTTTTTCACAAATAAGATTGTAACAATTAGAGTTAAAATTCATCAGTTTACACAAGATGCGCTGTCTGGTACAGTAGCCTTAGAACCTACTCTAACACCTGACGTATACCTGGACTGTTTCTCCACTATAGATTTCGCTGAGTTAACTTCAACAGTTTCAGCGTCCAAACCATCCACCTGTCTCTCAGATCCAATTCCAACAACGCTATTCAAGGATGTTCTGACAATTAATGCTCCAATATTAGACATTGTTAATTCATATAAGAGGTTATCTACCTCAGGCTTTTAGAGAAGCAGTGATTAAACCGCTGCCACTGTATGTACTATAATACATCACAAACAAAAATGAACACATTATATACAGTTCTAGCAATGATGATGGTATGTTATCTGCTCTGTACAACCCACATCTATCACATGTCAGTTCGTCCTGGAAGAGGGATCCCTCATTTGTGTCTCTTCCTCAGTTTTATTTCCTTTTTTCCCCTGTTAAGAGGGTGAGTAGTTCCTTACCCGGAACGAGGGACAGAGGATGTTGCATTATGTACAGATTGTAAACCCCATTGAGGCAATTTGTGATATGTGATTTGGGGCTATACAAATAAAATTGACTTGACTTAAAATTGACCACTGTTACTCTTGCTTCCGTTAATGGGGTAACACTTTGTTTATATCTGCATGATTGACCGGGGCTTTTAAGCTGGAGCTTTTATGCGGTGGACGAGCCACTAAAGCTCCTGTGTGGTCAAACTGCTCACTGTTAATCACAGCGATAACATAAGCATAATTGGATATCTTGCATCCCGCAGTGTTTGAATGCACGTACAGACAACATATTGATTTCCACTGCTGACGTAATTAAAATGATTTAGCCTCAATAAAAAAAACACTCACCGGCTTGAAAAGGATTGTATGTTATGTTCTTTGAGGACAACCGTCCCTGCGTAAGAAAACCTTCCTAGCTGAACCAACGGATCGATCCAAATCGCACCATCAGTCTCTGCTGTGTTTGAAATGTGACGGCTGAGACCTACCGCTGGGATTTCTATTGGATCATAGTCATCAGCTTCCAGCAGCTGGCAGGGGTCCAATACAGACGAGAGGAAGAAAACGAGGTTACAGACAAGCAGATTGATTTCATACTAAAAAATTTTACTTTTATTCCCTACAATTTAACACAAATACATATACTTTCTTTTCTTTATATTTTGAAAACAGGCCTCGTATTTTGAGTAGATTATTTTAATTCTGCAACAGCGCATGCGTTCCTGACATCAAGACCAATTTCAAGCTAAATTAAGGTAAAAATAAAAAACAATTTCAACCATTTTTTTTATTCTTATCTACGATACTTTTCTCCACATTATAGTTATTCACTGTGAAAATATTCTTGTGCATGACAGGCTCAATTAGGTTTTCAGAAGTACAGCAGGTAAAAATGTTCTTCACAAGGTTACCTTTAACTTTCATACTTTGAATTCATTTTAGTCTTTGGACTTTTTCTCATCTACTTGAGTAAAGACATTAAATTGATACTACTACTATTACCAGTGTCTTTTTTACGCTAGTAACTCCATTTCTACTTGAGTATAAATGTATATACTTTTGCCAACTCAACAGACAAGCTCATTTGAATTCTGATAGATACATCATGTTGCTCAAAAAGGAATTTCTCTCTGTCAGTTTAGACGTTTCTTTTTGTTGCATGTTTTCCAGATAATTTTTTATTAATATTCGAGAAGAATATTAAAACAAAAGGACATTTAACCTTTTACTATCCAGCTCATATATTTTGCCCAGCACATTCTGAGTCAACTTTTTATTTTATTTTATTTTTAAATGTGTGTTATGTATGTGTTGGAAACTACTTTGCTACTTGATTTAGTGATGTAATGCTAAATAAAACATTCACAAAATGATGTCTCTCTGGGGATTATTTTACAGAATGTGAAGACTTACCAACTTTATACAACCAAATAAAGTCCAATAAGGGTAAAATAACTTTCTGAAACATACCAATCTAATTCAAATTTCTCATAAATTTGTGCAGTCATTATGATCTATTTAATGTTGTTATACATCTCATAATTTCAAGTAATGTGAAATTATTACTGTTTAAAAACTTGACCAAACAATTTCTCATTTTATGTTCAACCTAGAGTGTCTCCATTAATAAATGGTAACAAAGATATAAATTATGCAAATATCTAATTTTGATGAAGAAGAAGTCTCATTATGAATCTACAAAATTTTAATTGTTGATCAAGATGCTTATCAGCACTACAAGATTTGTTTGTATGTTCCTATGGAGGTATTTTAACACTGATATCCTTAAGGGGAAAAGTTCCCCCAAAAAGTAGAAATTCAGTCATTATCAACAATATCCACCTGCCGATGGAGAATCAAATAACATTTCTTGGTCCACAAAACAATTCTGGAACTTAACAGCAGAATAGTGTTGTACCAATCTCTGAAAAAACTAAAGAGGATGAGGACTTGTGACATGTAAGTTTATATAATTAAAATACTATATACTGCCCTATGTATACATTACATCTTACAGTATATTCATATTAAGTATAAAAAGGGAATTTCACCAAATTGCTCCATATGTAAAATCCATCTGTGTACTTCACTGCTTGTGGGAATGTAGAATAGTTCAGATATTCTGCAAGGCAGTATGTGGAGACATTAGTAAAGCTATAGGTCAACAAGTGTCAACAAATCTATTGTAATGTTTGCTGGAAATGGTACCTGATTCTCTTGACACATGAGAAGTTATTCAGTCTTTTATTGTTGGCGTTGAAAACCATTATGGTGAAGATGCTTGGAGATGACCCTTCTTCAATTTCCATATGGAAGTTATTGATTTTGATTTGTTGTGATTCTGGGCAGACTGGGATGCTACTGTAAATCAATGGAAGGACTCGGTTTTTATGCAGGAATGGAAAAAGAACACATTGGGATAAACTGTAATTTGGACTCTAGGGGACAGTAACTATGTATCTTCTTATTCTTTCGGCTGTTCCCTTTAGTGGTCGCTAAATCAAAGTCAACTGTTTCCATCTTAGCCATTCCTCTTCAACTTTTTCTCTTACCTGGCAGCTCCATCTCCAGCATCTTTCTACCAATAGATCCACTATCCCTCCTTTTCACCTGTCCAAACCATCTCGATCTGGCTTCTCTTGTGTATTGTGTATTTTTTTATTTGGAACATCTGTATGCTGGAGTTGCTGCAGCCACTAAATTTCCCTCTTCTGGGGATTAATAGTAAAAGTTTTTCTATTCTTCTATTCTATTCTTTCTTACATTGTCTCCAAGATGTCTAACCTTGGCTGTTCCTTTGATGTGCCCACCAGGTTTTCTTCAACCTGCTCCCCAGTCTCACTACAGATCACAATATCATCCACAAATATTTTAGTCCATGGAAACTCCTGTCTAACCTCGTCTGACAGCCTGTCTATCACCATTGCAAACTAGAAGAGGCTCAGTGCCGATCCTTGGTGCAGTCCATCGTCCACCTTGAATCCATTCGTCACTCCTACTGCACACCTCACTGCTGTCATGCTGCTCTCATATATATCCTGTTCAACTCTAATATACTTTTCTGTCACTGCAGACGTCCTCGTGCAATACCAAAATTCCACTCTCGGCACTCTGTCGTAAGTTTTCTCTAAATCCATAAAGATACAATGCAACTCCTTCTGGCCTTCTCTGTACTTCTCCATCAGCACTCTCCTCGCAAACATCACGTCTGTAGTGCTCACTTGCGACAAAATCATACTCCTGCTCATAAATCGTCAACATTTTTCTTAACCTAGTTTCCACTATTCTTTCCCAGATCTTAGTCGATTCGGTCATCAGCTTTATACCCCTGTTGGTGCTACAACTATGAATATCACCCTTGTTCTTGAAAATCGGCACTAGTACACTCTTCCTCCATTCCTCAGGCATCCATGCATTCACCAAGATAGTGTTGAACAATCTAGTTAAATACTTGACTCGCTTCTCTCCTAGACACCTCCATACGTCCACCTGTATGTCTTCAGGACAGACAAACCTTTCCATTCTTCATTCTACTCAAAGCTGCTCACTTCAACATTACTGATCGTTGGGACTTCTTGATTTACAGTTCTCACACCTTCCAACCTTCTCTCACTCTAATTTTCTTCATCCATTAGTTCTCCAAAGTATTCCTTCAATCTTACCCTCACAATCTCCTCCTCTTGAAGCCCATTCCAAGATCAAAAACCGAGCATACTTTATAATTGACTGTGTACATCTCATGCAAGATGCTCGGTGAATGTTTTTGAGATTATTTTTTGACAGTTCATCAAATGAACACATTGCATTCACTGTGAAATCATTCTCTCAGTTAACATCACCTGTGTGATCTCTAACCTGGTGATTGAAATTCATGTGCTGACTTCTTACTGGGAGCTTCAGAAGAAACTGATGGATTCGGCCTCTCCTCCCTGTCTGGGTTTTAATCTATTGCCATCCTTTCCCTTGTCGCAGTCTGTGCTGATTCTGTATTAACAAGCTTGTGTTAGGGAGGCCACTCAGGCAGCATCTAATTGTATGTGGCAGCCTGTAGTTTTATTTTTAATTTTTTTCTTCAACTCTTAAGCATTAAGCAGAAAATGTGGGCCACAGTGAGCCACAAGCAGACGTCCATATCCTAATCAGTTTTGATAGTCTAGTAATTAATGGAATTTGTTAATTGGGTCTGTCCTCCCCAGGGAAGTTTGCTGTCAATATTCATGGAGTGCTTGTATAACCTTCCTTCTGCAGTCACTTGAACTTAAGACGCCTCAAACTTGCTGATTTTGTTCAATGACGCTGTCATTTTTTATATCAGAGACAACAAAAGTGCTGCTGACTATCCAGGCAATCAGCATCTTCTAAATGTTTAATCCTGCACTACATGGGCACATATTTCCCACAATGTTCTTCACTGTCTGGTTGCCAGGCCCCACAGAGAACGCCTGAGTCATAATTACATTGGCGACATCCTTGCAAGTTCCAATCACGTTTGATTTGTCTTCAAACAAGGTGTCCCCTCTGGTTTCTTCTCTATGAGCTGACAGGTGGAAAGCCACAGTCCAAGCAGTGCCACAGAAACACAGGCATTGTTAGCCTCCGTTATAACACAGCGCTGTCAGCAGCTACAGGTGCAGCCGAATCCAATACTGACACAGCATTCATGTGGGAGGAGTAATCATCAATTTGTCTGGGAGCATGATGCATTCAGGTGCTGCATTTAACAGAGGCAATGTCTGGAAACAGCTGCTTGTCCTGAACGGCTGAATGCATTTTAGTACGTTGATTATTTTATTATTTAATTTATTTTTTATGTATACATTTTGACATTGAGAGACTCCTCCAGAATATATTTTCATGTAAATAGACTTCAATTAATTGTGACATAACCCAAATACCTTAGCCTGTCATAGACTGCAAGATTCTTCAGAATCTTCAGAAACACTAATTTAATCCATCTTTAGTGTCAGATGACACTTTGTCTTTGTCCCCTTCATTGTCTGGGAAACTATACGGCCAGACTTTTTTAAATCCACTCTCCTGAAAAGTTGTCTCTCCGCATGTCAATCTCCATGTTCAGACTCTACACCAATATTAGTTTGATAATGTGTTTTTTGTTTTAGACATTTTTCACTAATACTGCTATAGTACATGGCTGTGCAGGTTGGCAGCATAATCCACCACCATTACCTAACACCAGCATTATTTAGCTATTTACCACACTGACAATTAGTACTCCTCTGTCTTCTCACTGTATTGCTTTACGGTGCTTAAGAGGAAGCCATTGGTAGTTTATTGGTTTGCTGGTCAGCAGAATTAAGCAAAAACTAAGAAACTTGGTAAAAGGGTGAGAAATTGACTAAAATAGACCCCAAATGTAAAAAAGTGTTGGTGCAAATTTGGCGAAATGTATAGGTAAAGGAATATTTTCATATTTCTCTAATATTGCTTAATTGCATGATTTTCAATCATTTACATAAATATATAAAAACTATTCCACCCATTACTGCTAAACTTTGCGGAGGGTTGGGACAAGCTAACCAGGCATGTAGGAGCGTTTGGCCTTGAAGGAGGTACGCATCATTGTTATTCCATTAAAAAAGGTTTTTCTTGCCTGAAAATGAGCGTTCTAGGCTAATTTTTGCTTCCAAAATTAATTTGATGATAACAGGGGAACATCCACTAATGATAGGTAGGTAATTAATGTCTGGAATAGCAGGAGCAGCGCTCATGTGTGCATCATCTGTACAGCGATCCTATTCAGTCAAAGTCAGAGGGAAAAGAGTTTAGAGAGTTCAAGAATAAACTCGGCCCACTACAGGAGGAATCGGTGGACTGCGGGAACGCTCAACTCTGTCCCTCTCTCATCCATCTGCTCCTCTGGGCTAAATGTGTCCTTGGAAGGACGCCGTTTTACCCCCCTTTGTGTCCTTGCTATCAGCCTGGTGTTGGCGTCCTGACCGTACTCTTATTGTATCTCTCTTCTTTTTTTATCCGTATCGCTACTATGGGCTGCTTCGCTGTTTCTAAAAATGTCTCCGGAACATGTTGGGGCTTCCTTGTTGCCCTTGTCCCTCCCTCCGCACCAAGCGACATGCTGATTGGCTCTCAGGGGCGCTGGGAGAAAGAAAGAGCCCCACCCTGCTGAAGCTGATGGATCACCTGTCTGGGGGAGTACCTGCTGTGTATGGAAGGGGACATTCACTGTCCTAGTGCTGCTGAGGAGGATGGAGGTTATTTCCAGTTCCTGTTGTCCCGACACTCAGGACATTCTATTTACACTGTCCTACTGCCACAAAATTAAAGTAATTCAACAATGAAAACATGTCCTAACAGTACCCTCATGATTGTTATTTGCTAAAAATTTGAGCCATCTCTTTGAATAGATTGTATATAATATTCAATGACTTTTTAGTGTATACTACCAGCTGAAAAAGATATACCTGACTTTCATATAAAATTTCTCTTTCGCTACAAGTTGCTATCCCTGCCTGTACCTCATTGCTTCATGACAAGAGCGCGCCATCTCACCTCCCGGGGAGCAACCGCTCCAGAAACGGCAGCCATCAGTAGGTTGGTTTAAATCAACAGCCTAATTCCGATTAGATTCGGAAAAGACGTCTAATCGGAAATAAAATGCTGCATGTAAACACACCTGAACCTTTCCGAATTAGATTTCTTTCCTTGGCGAGGAGGTCGTCTAAATCCTTTCGGGAAGCCTTTCCATAGCCAGTCTCTGCATGTAAACACTGTGTCGGAAAGCTTTCTGTTTGAGTTGTATCTGCGCATTCCCAGTGTCGTGACGTAACGCTCCGCTAAGTTTTTTTTTCAACACCGCAACACATTTTAAATACGACGACTACAAAACAGTACCGGTTTGCATCAGAGAGTGATTTATTCATTGCAACTTTGAAAGAGTTGAACATATTTGGACGGTTAGATGGGTGGAAAAGTCACTTCAGCGCATGCCCCCTGTCGTATTCTTCTTCTGGGCGTATGTTGGCGGTTGGCACCCAACTCACCGATCATTATCACCACCTGATGAACGGGAGTGTGGATCGTCTGAGCATGTCTGAAAGCGTTTCCGACTAGATGATTCGACGCATGTAAACACCGAGTCGGAAAAGACCCAGGTCTTGTAAACAGGCTGACATTGCAATTCGGAAAGGTTTATTTGGGATGGAGAAAAGTATCCCAAGTTGTAATCAGAAACTTTCTGATAGATGCCGCTTAATCTTAAACACGGGACAATTGAATAAAATGTCATTCCAGTAAATGTTTAAATAAAACATACATTCAAATATACATTCTCGTATATATCTACGAGAATTATAGATTTATGTTTCCGGGTGATTTGTTGACATGATAACCAGACATATAGAATGTTGCTTATAGGCTTGCAGGTGTGGAATTCAAAATGTTGATTTTTTTGAAAAAAAAAACAACAACATTTTTTGGTTTAAAATGATTGGCAATCTCAAGAGCAGTAGCTGTGTGTGATGCGTCCCAAAAATACTGCCCTCCTTTCGGGGACAATAATGATGCATGTGGCGGATACTGCAAAACCCATCATATCCTATGATTCAATCTGCACCAGTGATGTTTAGAACATTTCTGAATGTGACAGAACAATGGAACATTCATTAGCATTAAAGGAGGTGAAGGTGAAGCATTCATGATAATAGGCTACACGCACACACACACACACACTATATAAATGCTAATGAAATGTCTGTCTCCATTTCTGTTACTATTACTACATCCACTGTCTCCAAACTCCATGCATGCAAGACAGAGGTAAACTCAGTAATCCCAATTTACAAATTTCCAACCTTCCCATAACCAATTCATAAGGAAACATGCATGGCCTGTTGTTTGGTCATACATATCAATGGAGAAGCTCGTGTCAATAAAGCTGGGGCCAACTAGATGGTTTATATCAAGTAATGAAGACATGTATGCAAAAAATTTAACATTATTGACTTCACTGATGTATGGGAAAGCAAATATATAGGGTGCAAAAAGAGCAAAAACACAGAATAATTGAAAAAGCAATGAAGCGATGAAATACACTATGGATCATAATGTGAAGTTACTAGGTGCATCAGGTCACTGAATTTCCACACAAGATTTTGCGTTAAAAAAAAAAAAAGATTCCTGGGGCTAAGAGCTTTTATTTTTTCCATGTTCCAATATTACAAAAATGCATTGTAACTAAAACTAACAATCAACTCCAGCAATGAACTAGAAAAAAGTACTCAGAGAGCAAAGACCTCGGCCAAGGCATAACAGTTCCCTAGGTTTAAGGGAAAATTTCATGCAGATTCCTCCATTACTGTCTGAGTTATTGCCAGTTCTATATCTACCGACCACTCCAACAAACTCTCTTGAGTATCTCCTAAATAATCGCCTTTCACCTTTCTGTTCCCCCCAGCTCCTACCCAAAAGGAACATCAAAGGAAATCTTGAAACAGGTCCCCAGCTCCATCCCCCAAAAAACATCAAAGGAATCAAAGGACCAAGGACAGCAATAGGCAAACAAGCAAACAAACAAACAGATGGACCAAAAGACAAACGCACAGAAGTAAAAACATAACCTCCTTCTTTGGCCGAGGTAATTAAGCTAGGATAAATGAGCCCTCTTTCCGATGACTTTCAAAGACTAAGGACAGGAAATAAGGACAGGAAATAAGAAATTCCCAATAAAGTTTTATTCACCTCATGTAACACTAGAGAGTGAAATGTAACACCAGAGAAATGTAACACTAGAAAGTGAAATGTCCATTCAAAGTAAAACAGGAAAAAACTACATTAATCGGAAACCACAACAGATAAAGTCGGAAACTTAGGGGCAATTTTTGTAAAAAGTATATTGCTCTAAATCCTAACTTATCATTCATCATTATCAAACGTAATTGTGCAAAATTCTTTACTAAACCTCAAATTAAAAATCTTTGGTTGTCTATATTAAGAGGAGCACATTGTCTTTATTTTCATACAAGGCTGGTGTCCATATGCATTCACCACAGGAGTGTAAATAGATAGATCATAAGAAACAGTTTTGGGGCACAATAATGAACTGAATCTTTTTAAAGTAAAAGGCTTTTGTGACAGTGTACTGTCTCTTCTGTCTGAGTGGAGTCAACAAAGATAAAGTGGTTAAATATTGTGGCACATCCACCCGTTGATTTATTTTTGGATAGGCTTTTTTTTAAAGGCAACCTCATCCCCTGATCATTTTTATTTTTGCTTTCTTAGAATTCCGCAGCAGCATCACCCACATCACAAAACTCTCTTTTCTTGTTTTACTTGCCATGCAGTGTGATTTGGAGCATTAAAGACAACGAAACACAGAGAGCAGAGGATAAGAGAGTCATCAATGTCTCACCATGGAGCTGTGAGCTAACAGGGAGTGAAGAGAGAGGAGAAGAAGAAGACGGGCAGGAAGAAAGCGTGCAAGGATCCACATAGAGTTATCACATAAAATAATCATGTCAGCAGCAGCTAGACGTGGAAAGTGGAGTTATTTCACACTTAGAGTCATTTCATCCATGAACAAAGTATTTGTGGTTTCATTTCAAGAAGCACACCCTCCACAAGCAGCGTAATTCATTCTGACTGTACTTTTGCTTCGGTTTTTATCTTTGTCTTATTTGTTTTTCAAATTCAACTTTTCTGCTTTGGCTGTGATTAAGGGACACTTCCAATGCCAATAGTCTGAAATTATCGGGAAGTATTGAAATAGTTCTTTCATACAAACATCAACAGCTTTTTGAGTACCTGAAAATGAAATCATTTGAAAACTCTATGTAAGAGCTGTGACGACATGGTCCTACTCAGCCCATAGCTTTTATTTTTGCCAGTTAGCCAAGCATGAACAGAACAAAAACAAAAAATGGTGTTACTCGGCGACATTTCCGACCACTGGCAATGGTTGGAAATTATATATTTCCAAACCATGCTCTATTATGCATCCATTTATGTATACTAGAGCATTTTCAAGCATTCTTGTGAATACATGTGCATCATGATCTCTTTTCGGAACCTCACAAACTCATGAACCGTGAACTGGACCAACTAGAGTCTGGGGAGTTTTTTTGGGGTGCAATGATTCAAAAATTCATGATATCTTCACAGCAAAGCAATGCAATATACATATTGTGCAAACTCATGAGCACGCAGACAAACTGTTGCTACAGATTTTTGTTCTGACATTGGGAACTATTTTCTGATTGTTGGGTTTATGGTGACATTGGCAATGGTGTGAGTGTTTTCTATTTCAAACAGTGATGATCTCCTGGGGACTTTATAAGTGTTTTTTCTGGTAGAAAGTGGAGCGTCCACACGAAACAAGCCTGGATGTGAACCAGAGACTTACATTTTACATCAATGTGAAAATGCATTGACCGTAGCACCAGTCTTGTAATAATTATTACGTTGCCTGTGATTTTATGTAAGGGGAGGAGCCCATATCCGATGGCCAACCGGATTGTTTGGTTGAGGCCTTCTCCTGCTCTTATTTGTTTTGACTGAGGCTCTTATCTACATTGTGTTTGGGTATGTTCAAGTAAATTACTTTTTCTTCAAATTTACTTGGAACTGCAGGATTGGTGGATCATATATGTTTTTAGTTTCTCTGAGCCATGTTTTAATGTGAGGACAATCACAGCCACACAATATATATTTTTTTTTACTAAAATTAGCTAATATACATTCTTTATTTTCTAGATAGTCTTGACTATTGGCTTTTGCTAAAAACCTACTAGTGTTCACCTGTAAGACTTTGAAATGTCTTTGAATGCCTGAGACAAAAACAACACATCTAAAAAAGATTAGATTAGAACTCAAAACTAGTAAACATTTATTAAATTATCAAATAAAGGCTCAACAATGTGTCTCAAAGCTTATCATTGCACGCCATAGCCATATCCATGAGGCAATCTTGTACAACACCATCGCTACTAAGTCTATTTCTTTGACAATGTGGGAATTTTCTGTAAGCAATCTATTGCATTCCATAGGAAGTTCAAAAAGAGAAAAAAGCCTTGACATGTAAAATTTGACATTTAAAATGCTCACAGCAAATATTGATGACGTTATCTTTCCTTTTCCTGTTTCTTTTTGTGATTAAAACTACACAATAGTTATTTTGTTTGTGTCAATTAATATTATTAAGTACTTTCAATACAAAGTATTATAGTATTCAAAAGTATACTATATTATATAGTTGTGCGTTACAATTATACAGGTATTATTGAGGCAGGAGACATATATGGAAGCCACTAAGAAGAATGAATAATTATTGAAATAATGTTGTTGTTGTTTTTTTTTAGGGAAAATGAAATGAAAACACTATTGTTTCCTGTAGTTCATTCATGCACTGTAACAAAAGACATTTAATGCTAAAGCTGCGTCTCCGCGCTTACAAACCTGACATGACAGTAAAATGAGCCTTTTCCCGAGCCTTGTCAGCCCTGCGGATATTTGAATAAAACAAAACGGAGGCCTTGAAACAAACAGGATAATTATGGCCTAGGGTGAGGAGCGCCTGTCTGTCATTCTGTTGCTTTTATTCCACAAACACTGGAGCTAACCAAGTCGGCTCTTGTCGCCAAGCAGCACCTCCAAGCCGCTCTGCAGAGCATTCAGCAGCAGATATTAAAACCGTGACAAATGAAAGTGAATCTTCTTCTGCACTATTAAAAATGTGAGACAACAAAGAATTGCGAATTATGTAACTGGCTGTAAAGCATCGAGCAACTGAAAGCAGCCGATGAGCCACTGTGCTGCTAGACAATCTCCATTTTAATTACATGTTCTGTGGAGCAGTGAAGGTGTTTTGAAGAGGAGGGGGAAGGAGAAGATGCTGAAGATAAAACAGGAAGAGGAGGAAGATAAAATGGCAGAATATTTATTTTATGTCATAGTCATGATTCCCTTATCTGCCATCGGTGATACAAAAAAATCATATTTCCTCAGGTTACTCTCATTAATTTACTAAAGAAGGCTGCAGCAAAAAAAGAAAATTCTGTCATTTTGAGAGTGAACGGCTGACAGTCGTTGATTGGTTGGTTAAATGATTGTTTATTTGGTTAGAACGATGGTTGATTACTAGTTGGTTTGTGGGATGGTTAGTTTGCTTGCAACTTGGTCAGTCAACTGGTTAGTTGATTTTTCAGCTAGTTGGCTGGTTTGTTTGCCGTTCGGTCTTTCAACTGCTCGGTCAGTTGGTTAATTGAGTGATGGATCCAGTATTTTTTATTTTCTATAACCATGCTAGATAGGATACTCTAGTCTCTTTAAGTGAACAAAACAACCTGACCAATTCCAATGAAACACTTTGGATGCCTTGGATAAGCTAAACACAGAAATCTTGAGTAAGGGAGAATGTTGACTTTGTCCGACACTACACCCCCTAGTCATTACAAAATGTCTGTAACCAAATACTAGAGCTAAATCTACAAACATGACTTAAAAATAAATTTAACCATAAACCAGACATTTCTTATCATCTTTCATGTTTCTGATGTCAAAGTCGCTTGTTCCCAGTGAAGAACAATTTTTTCAGATTTCCCCCCAACAAAATCAATACATTCTAGTGAAAGTTGTAATGATGTGTATTTTTCTTCGAATTGTCAAGGTTTTTAACTTTAGAGGATTGCCGAGGCGCCACCATGACCTTTTGTTTGGACATAGGTCCAGTCCCATGCCAACATCTGCTTAATTTCATGCATGAGAATGCCGACTTCCACGTGGGATGCAGAAGGAGAAGAAGTAGAATTAATTAATACTGTTCAAGTTCACTCATTATATGCACTGTATATTTCTACTGTTGTTAAGGCATGAACCAAGTAATACTTCCGGAAGTGCACCATTTCTGCAGTAACAGAGGAATTGCTGTGCTGCTTAATGTTTTTCCAGGAATCGATCTAATGCAACCACAAGGAGATGACACAAACACACTGACTGAGAACCATGTTGCCAGCTCCTTTTGTTAAAACTTCACAAGAAATAAATGTTTTTCTCAGGGAGGATTTGCACAACCTTTTTCACCACTAACTTATGTGTTCTCACATTATTCTCCCATGTCCATATGTTTTTATATTTTCAGGAAATGCTGGATCTGTTTGCCTTCCTGATGGAATATTTAACAGCACTCCAGGTTCAAAAACATAGTCATTATAAAGCACTGAGACTGGGAGCCTGAGTCAGACAAACTGGTGCTCTGAGAAATCATAGATGTCAATGAGGGCACTTTATTTCTAACTACAAGCACTAATATTAAACCCTTGTAGGGGATTTACCTTTGGTTCAGATCAGAGCTTTGAACCCCAAACTAGAAACATAAGTAAGCATTTTATCATCTCAAGAAAATAACCAGGGTGTCAATGTTTCTCTCTCAAGCCAATACTGGGACAGTACTGCATGCTTTTATTACCAGCAGGATTTACAGTTACAACACTCCGCTGCATTTGTCAACTAGCACCAGAAAGAGAAGGCACATTACATCAGTAGGTGGGTTTACATGGACAGCCTGATTCCGATTAGATTCGTAAAAGACGTTTAATCGGAAAGACTGAATAGCTGAAATATTTTAACATTTTTGGACGGTTGGATGGGCGAAAAAAATCACTTCATGTCCATGCCCTCTTTATTGTATTCTTCCTCTGGGCGGTCAGCACGAAGCACACCGACGCATTATCACCACCTTATGAATGGGAGATTGTATCGTCTGCGCAGGTGTGAAAGAGTTTCCAATTAGGTGAGTCGATGCATGTAAACACCAGGTCGGAAAAGATCACAAGTCATGTAAAAAGGCGATCGACATTGCAATTTGGAAACGAGAAAAATGTCCAATGTAAACCCATCTAGTGTGAAAATCTCCCTACCTACCTGCCTGCATCAGAATAGATTCAAAGATCATGGTATTGGTTTATAAAATAATGTTATCTTCAATCTCGGCCCTAATCAACCACGTTTACTGAAAATAGGGTCATAGAAATGAATTTGCTACAGCAACTGTGTTTATAAGGTGCACTGCATTGTATAAGTTCGCAAACAGCCTTGCTGAATCAAACAGTATATTAACACTTATCAGCCACAACATTATAACATCCGTATGCAGATGGAAAGCATCAGAATATAGAACTCTGTATACTGACTCCTGTCCACTGCACCTTCAACAGCCCTTTCAGCATCATAACCAGTTAAGAGGGGTGACCGGTCTTTGAATAACATTTTCTTTTACATCATTTGAATTGCCGGACATGATAGTAACAGGAACCATTATTGAAGGAGGGGCACGCAGTGGGAAGAGGTGTGATGTTTCAGGCAATATTCTGCTAGTAAATCTCAGGCCAGCCGCGGCATTCATGTGCTTGTTACTTTGACACGTCCCACACACCTAAACTATGTTGCTTCCTTTATTAAACTAGACCTATGATGTCATCCCCGACAATAAGGGTACATCCTCAGAAAGTCCAACTTCCCATTCGTTGTGCAAGAAATCCCTCAGATTGAACATCTCAATTTAAATTCAGTTATTGTCCCTTTATTTAAAAAAGCTCTCCAAAGGGAGTAAAATATGAACTTTTAGATCAAAATATGAGAAAAATATGATATAAAAAAGAGAGATCTCCTCAACACGATTCATATGCACCAAAATTTGGATTAAATCGGATCAATGGTTTAGAAATGATGTCCCCAAAACGTTTAGAAATAAAGCTCCCGCTGGTGTTTCAAATATACAACCGACCTTTAGCAAAATCAATGCCGTTCTTCCTCACATTAAGGTTTTAGTGTTAAAAGTATTCCCTAATGACAGTAGCATCTTTCAGCAATACAATGTAACCTGTAATAAAATGGTTCAGGACTGCATGGAGGAACACAACAAGTTCTTGATGGTGACTTCAGCATATTTGGGTTATATTGGACAAATAAGTCAGATAGTCCCTCCACCTCACCACTTTAAGTACTTGAAGTATCTGCTGCTATGTCTTGGTGCGGAGTTCTTGTGGAGTCCATGCCCCGACCCAGAAATTGGGCCTACAAAATTTGAAGCAATTCATACAATATTACAACAGATAGGTGTACATGCCGCACTGGATTCACAAGGAGAAGAGATCCAAATGGAGTGCAGGTGTACTCAGTTAAGCAGAAACCATAGTTGAAGTTTGCGGATAGGTTTTATACTAGTCTTATTTTTCCAGCCATTTCTTTTGAGTCCCCTCATGCATACTTCTCAGGAGTGGCCTATCCTGGCTGACCAGGGAATATGCTGCTTAGATCTTGTGTTAGAATCAGTTGATCTGGATGCTGCAAATGTATTTTCTAAGTGCATGAAGAGTATCCAGAGAGTGTTCAGTGAGAAACGGGCTGATGAATTAAAGAGGAAGCTCCTCCTTTGAACATGAACATGGACAGCAGCTTACACTGTATTTGTTTGCACTTAGTATTTGATGAATGAGTCATTCACTCACATAATTTATTGACTGGCACTTTTAAATGATGAATGACCGGGACAGAGCCTTTGGCAACAGCTGAAACCCCCTGGGGGGCGGAGAGAACTAAGGAAGTTAGAAAATAAGAAAAACAGACGGCCATAAATAAAACAGCAGTAGTCACATATTGTTGTCACAAATCCCAGAACAAAGACCGCCGACTTTCTTCCCTGAAACCCTGTGGAAAACAAGTCATCCAGCGAGAAACATAACCATATGCCTCGGACATACCTTGGCAGTTCCCATAATTGCACTTTATCCTACAAGACTATTTTTCTTAGGACATTTATTCACTACTGAAGATTGCAATTATTTATATTTTCTTCTGTCTGGGTTATCCCTGACGTACGGGCTCACAGAATGGATGTAAGATGTAATTGCAAGTGACGGCTGGACTTTGAAGATTAACTATTGTGTCATCAACATAGGGTGGAGGACATATTTAGCCTAGCTTAGCACAATGACCAAAAAAGACAGAGGGAATCTGCTAGCCTGGGTCCATCAAATGGGACGAAATCACCATTACAACTTGCTGATTAATTTGTTATAGCTAATTAGCTAGCTAAGATCTAGTGGAAGTTCAGTCAGAACGACTAACCTCACCATGACAGTTCTATTCTCCTACCTCCTATCTACAGGACATGGGATTAAACTGACACTTCATGAACATTTAGCGAACTAGCCCCCTTAATAAAATTATTACTTAAAGAGAAACCTCCTAATTTTCCATTATCCCAAGGAGGTTAAGTTTTTGTCTATTTCTGTTGGTTTGTTTGAACAAATGAAATAATTACCATTAAAGGAAAAACCGTTAAATCTCACGTTAAATCAGATATTTATGATAATATCTTTGAAGTTGTGTGTGGTATAGTGTATTCTTTATTTAGCTAATTTATTTTGAAGAGCTTAACAAACATGTAAAATCATTGATCCTTGTAAGTGGTACAAAGGGTGGCCGACAGGGGCAGACGCCTTGCAAACATCAATTTGACAACATACACATGACGCAAATAAAGAAAGAATCTTCATCAATTTCACAACACAAGCACAGCTGCAAAAGCCACAACACATTTAGAAAAATTATCTGCAAAAGCCACAAGACAAGGGAAGTGTGTGTGTGTGTATTGTGGCCACAGGTGCTAGCGCCCCACTCCCCTGTTAATGTTAAGGTGTATGGATGACTCCGCAGTATAAATTGGTCAGTTTGGCCTCTTTATTTTGATTGGCTCCCGCGGATGGAGGCGTTACCTGGGCCGTCATGGAACACCTTATAGTCCGAGGACCTGCAACACGGAACAAATCCTGGTGGAGCATTCCTGGATGAAGATTCAAGAGCGCAGACGGTCAGATGTCCAGGAGAGACTGCTTCCACGAACAGCTCTCTATGCGGCTGGTTACTCTGTGTTGTAGAAGTGAAATAACTGAAGCGCTGGATCTGTGAGGCATTATTGATATGCCAGATGTGCCTGTTTTATCAAAGTTTGTTATTGCCACATTATAGGATTAGAAACATGAGATTTGATTTACTATTCGGTTTTGGTCCCGAGAGCGTAAAGTTTGTTAGATTTCTCGTTTGGGTTTTATTAAGTTACCTTGTGTAAGCCGCACCTGTAGCCTTTCTCCCTTTTGTTGATTCAGCCTCACGGTTATGTTATTCACCTGCCACTCTTATTCTTATATCTTACTAAAATCAACTTTATTTCATTACTACCATCTGGTTTTAGGTTACTTCCCTTTTCCCCAACGAGCTGGGTTGAAACAGGGTCTGTTGTTATCTTGAGGAAAACATTTTTTTAATTTGTAGCATACAGCTATTGTCAAATTGACGGTTGCCCTATGTCGCCCACCGTAGTACACTCCGGAGTTTTATAACGGTTTAGATTAGGTACCTTTACCTATACTCGGATGGATAGATGGATGGATGGAAACGTAATAATCCCCAAAGGGGAAATTTAGTCATTACAGCAGCTCCAACAAACAGATATTCTAAAGGTGACTTCTAAATGGAAGACATAATATAAAATTGGGCATCATATAGAAATGTATGGATATACACACACACACACACACACACACACTCACACACACACACACACACACACACACACACACACACACACACACACAGGACAGAAATTGGTGTTTAAGTTGCTAGTAGCTTCATTTAAATGGTTTGACAGTGGTACAATGTCATCTCCATATCTTGCAGTATTTTTCTACGACTCCTGCCAGCAGCTCTGCTGTACATGTCACTTGTCATCCAGAAGATTTACTGATTATACATTTTCACAAATCACAGATCTCTAAAAGACAGACATCAACCACTGATTACAGCAATTCCATTGAAAATATCTGATTACCTCCACTAAGGAGGTTTTGTTTTAATCTGTGTCTATCTGTTTGTCTGTTAGCAGAATTACAGAAAAACTACTTGATGGATTTTCATGAGACATGATACAAGAACTCATTACAGGTGATCGGACAAAGGATTTGTTCAAGCTCGATTAGGGTCGGACATGTCAGCCACAGAAAACATTTTGGGGTGAAGCAGGATAAAGAGATGTATATTTTTTTTCCTCCCTACACTTCCATAATTATAAGAATTAGCATATTCAGAATTTTTTTGTAATATTGCATAAAGTCCTACACAGATCCTAGTTCAGGTGCCATAGTGGAAATCACAAAGTGTTGTAGTGTTGTATCCGGATGTACATGATTTCTGTGAACAGCCACAGACTTGGCACACATGTCTTGTTGGAATTTGGATAGAACTTAATTTCATTGAAATTGGCTTTTTGGTATTGGTTAAGTTATGAGCTATAATTGCCCTTCCAGTTGCATCCAGAGACTAAGATTTGTCTCTGGATGTAGGTTTGACTCACCATAGCAGGTTAGGAACAGTTGAGAACATCTCAGCTCCAGAATATTAAAGATACTTTCGTTAGTAGTCAGTAGTTTGGTTTACATGGACAGCCTAATCCTGAATAGATTTGGAAAAGACTCATTGAAAGAAACGAAAGCTGAAAGTACACACAACTTTCCGAAAGAAAAGACCCCGAAAGAAAAGACCCTTTCCAATGGAATTTTCATTCCATCTGAGTAGGCACTCAAAGATGACGATTACGCCCTTCTCTTCCCTCTCTCCTTCCCTCATGCATCCAGTGTAAAAGTAACTAGTAATTAGTTATTACCAGCAGTTTTTTCATCAAAAGCATCACAATCACAGCAAAAACTCTCCCTGACACACGGTAGACGCCATCCTCTGATTAAACTCGTTATCTATTGGTTGCTTTTGCGCTCGTCACACGGCTGTGACGAGCTCCTCCGACTGATGTGTCGGCGAATGTAAACAAATTTTCTGATTAGATCACTGCTCATGTAAACTGTCACTACAGGAATATCCTTTCAGAATGATTTCATTAAGAAAGAATCCTGATAAACCTGGTATTTTGAGGATAAATCACGCTGTCAGGATATAAAACTCTTGTTTTGCTTCCCATTAAATACAAATTCAAATTCATACTGAATTCTGAACTGATTCATACGGATAAGCTGGTTATGAGACATTAGATACCAGCACAAACTTCACTTTCTTTCTGCACTTTGTTTTTCCCTGAAGAAGATAATACAAGTATAGGGATGGCACTTCATTAATGGACAGAACACACAGCAAAGAGAGGCCCATTCTCTTGTTCGCGCCTCCTACCTATGAGTTTGTTCTTTTGCCCTTTTTTCTATTGTTCTGGGTGTCGTATTCACACGGTGCTCTGATGAGATTACTTCTCACATTTCAGTGTGGACTCTTTTTTGCCTCTCGCAACTGGCAAAGTGACAAAGGAGCATAAACAGTCGCTATCGTCACGTATTCTTTCTTTCACTTCACACCTTCCATTATTGTCTAGCGCAAGTTTTCACATGGGGATACAGTAGGGTTGACCTCACCTGAAGCCACCTCCCCTATCGATGCTGAGAATAAGCTGCGATTTATGTGTGTCAAAAAGACAGAGGACATCTATTCATGAAACACTCATTAATAAAACATGAGGGGTTCATTTGTATGACAGTTGGATTGGACCAGGGATTATTTCTGCAGATAAAGGGAAGAAAGGCAGGGAGACGTGTAACCTACAGGCTGCCAGACACTAACTGGGCTAATGTCGGTGACACTGAATCAGATTTTTTTTTTTAGCTTTTTTCCTGGCTTATGACTAAAATCAATGTAAAGAAGATGAGGGATGGCTGCTAAATGTTCTCAGCAGCTCTGATCCCAGGGGAGATGCAGCGCTGTCAAGCTTAATGTGGAAGCATACAGCTGCAGCCTGCAGACTGATGATACAACTGTGACACACTGAGAAATTAAAGCAATTCTCTGCTTCTGCTTCCATTAACCTGCTGTTATATTCAACTACTCATTATTTTTATGACCGCCTGTTCATTACTTCCACCAAGGAGCTTTTCGCCCACGTCCGTATATTAGATGGGTGTAATTGTTGGTAGATTTACGCAAAACCTACTTGACAGATTTCACAAACTTTTTCTAAAAAAAGTCTAATTTTACATATTATATTCTCCTGTGGCCTTAATAAATTCTGTAAACAAGAACCCTCTTGTGTTTGACAAGTGTTTAACCGGGACCACGAAACAGTTACCAAAGCATGGTTTGAGCATAGCTCCAGTGCTCAAAATCTCTCAGGTGATACTAGTTGGATTTTTGGATACGCTTTGTGTTATCGTTTGAATGTCAATAAATTGACTAATTGTACGATGCAAGGAAAGTGCCTGACCGCCTGACCATGATTTGTGGTTTCACAGAAATGGAGACGGATTCAATCGGTTTTACTGGTACTACACCTCGGAAACTTAGAGCTTTGGCTTGGCTTCCTTAACAAGATGTTTGCAGGTTTCTTTCTGTGTGGAGTTTGCATGTTTTCCCCATGTTTGTGAGATTTCCTTGATAGCCTGGCTTCCAAACATGAATTTAGAGGAAAATGGTGACTCTTAATAGCCCGTAGCTGTGAATGTTAGTGTGGGGAATGGTAACTTTTCAATGGTGCCCAATGTCAGTTGAAATAGACTCCAGTTCTCTGCAAGCCTGCGCAGGATGAATCGTTCCAGAAATGGAGGAATGGCTGGATAGAAAAGGGATAGTTTGTGAAACATACTATTTATTTGGTAAAATTTTGTTTCAAAGGAATTTTTTGTTTGTCAAAAATGTTTTATCTGAGAGTATATATCAAATTGTACAGAAATGCTAAAAATCAGAGAATTGAAAATTGGCTCTTTTAGGGGAAATCTATTCATCCAACACTGAAGGTAGGTAGTAGGATACTTGCCACTGAAATTTTTTTAAAAAATGAACAGGTGATGTGTCATAAGGAGTCTATTGTGATCGAACGTCGTCCATCCAGAGCAGCAGCATGGAATATCACCTATTTGAAGGCTGGATACTGGTAGTGGTGGCTGATGCTGAAGCTGACAAATGAAGAGGATAAAGGATTAGGAAGTACTAGGTGTGGAGTTGGAGGGTCTGCAAAACCAGCTGCACTAAATAGTTAGATGAAGGGAGAGAGTCAGATTTAAAAGACAGCAGCTGATGGTGATGGGCTCAGCATGCAGATGTGACACAGTGATTGGACTGATGTATCTGCTTGATTGACACACAGCTGATATCAATCGATGCCCCAGATCATGAAGCAGGTAATTGAGACTAAGCAAGTGTGAAAGGTGTGGATTATGGAATGAGCAGTAACTTTGGTCCTGGTGTGCAGGAATAGTCTTTCTGATTGAACCTCTGAGCAAAGCCTCAAAGCAAAAAAAAATCCTACTAATATAGAGGATGGGGATTTTTTTTTTTTCTGCCATAAATAAAATGTAACTAAAATGTCACCAAGACTGCCATTGGTCTCCAAATCCCCTTTTTTGTTCTTCACCAAAGGAAAACTCACAGGCAAAAAGGGGGTAAAAAACTAAATCAATGTCTGTATAAACAGAGTGAGCTTGTGAAGCAAGTCATTCACTGAAAGTAACTGAAAATGTCAGAAAATTCAGAAACAAAACGTCCGGAAGCCTTTTGCCGGGATAAGCTGCCATATGACCAGGATGGGAAATTATGCATTTGTAAATCATTCAATGCCACTGTATAATATGTCATGTCTCTTCTCGTAGAGGAACCCCCAGAAATGTTTTTCTAAAATCACACACTGGGTAGCGTTATGACACTGGCATAAACAAAGGTAGTAGATTTGGAGGCGCTACTGCATAACCTTTTTTTCCATTTTCTCACTAAAGGTAATACATATTTAATCTGGCCTCGGAATGCCTCAGGATCCCACAGGATGATCTGAGCAGTATTGCTTGGGAGTGGGACATTGTAATACCTAAGTTCGCTTGCTGCTACCATGACACAACATTGGTTTAAGATGAACTGAGGATGGATGACTGCATCTCCAAAAACATTTTGTGAATGAACATTTTCAACTGCCATTCTATCGGCACAGGGACCTAAGTGACGAGTTTCTTTTAATTTGGAAATATAAAGTAATTTGCAAGTACTTCGGAGGTTTTTTTGTGCGAAGCTTTCTGCTCTGATTATTTGCTCGGACGTAATTTCTCATCCGCTGGTCCAATGCAGTTCAAATTTGATGCCTACGAATTGGCTTGAAGAGCAGTATCTTGTACAGATCATATTGTTTTCAAATAATTCATATGTTACTCACAACAGGGAGCTTTTCTTTTCTCTTTTTTTCTTTTTTTTGCAAAAAACATTATTTCAGACAAAACTTCACATTTTATTTGAGGACTTCAATCAGGGTGATTGCTTGCTTGTACATTCCATGTATCAAGCAAGTATCTTCAGCAAAGCAGGGATTTCATGCCATAAACTAGTTGAAGTTTGAATCCATAGACAGAGTATAAAGTAACGATTAGTGATTACTACAATAGACAATATGTGATAAATAGTGTCAGAAAATCTTCTGCCTTTTTTTGGCAATCTGCCCAAAGCAGCCGCAAGGTGCATCCACCCTTTGGGAGGACTCTGGTGGAGGTGCATGATAACTGTGATGGAGCATATGTATCTAAAAGACTGAATGGAGATCAGGAAATGAGGGAGCACATAACAGCAGTATGAAGGAACTAGATGAGGAGAGAATTAATCATATTTAAAAGACAGCAGCAAGATGATAGGCTTACAGTGAAGATGTGTCACCATGTTATTGGATAGATGTGACCAGCGGATGAGATGAGCTGATATCTATTGACAGCCACGGACCATTATTGCAGGATATTAAGACTGTGCATGTGTGAAAGGTGAGAATGACAGGAGATATAGGAAAAAAAAAATATGGTCGGTGAGTGCAGAGAACAGTCTGCCTGACAGAATTTTACCCAGAGCTTAATTTTTATTGAAATACCTCTAGTTGATCCTTCTGAGAAGACTGCAGTCTCCCTACTCAAATATACATTTCTATTATACATCTTTACTTTTCAGGGCACAAATCGATTGATTGTCCAAAGCATGTTACATTATCTAACTTTTGAACTTTGTTTGTAAATCCGACCGGAAACTTTGATCTGGTAATTTCCTTGTTGTAATGATTCTTGGAGCAGATGGATTACTGAGGTAATAAGATTGACTGTAGAGCTGCTGGCTCCTGACAGATGTTTCTGTTAAAACATGCTGCTTTGTCAATTTCCTCATTGGTCTCAAAACACCACATCTACAATCTGACTCCCAACATGTCACTTCCCGGAAAGAAAAAGCCGACTCCTTCGGCCTAATTCTCAGATAAGGTCCCTGAGGTCCCCAGAGCTCAGGGGCCATTCAGCTGGCCAGAGACCAACGTTGATGGAAAGAGGGGAGGCAGCCATTCTGATGAGACCAAGCTCATCCATAACACTAATTGGACAGAGCGGTAGCTGCAAGCCTCGGGGTAATCAAAGCATCGGAGCCAAGAGCGTGCCCTGCACGATTTTTCACAACCTCGCATCAACAGTGATGGAGGCGGCTGTCAGCGACTGAGCTCGAGTGCAAATAGGTGCTCTGAGGCGATTGGTTGCTCGCTTTTATCACTGCCACCTATCGGTCTATATGTGTCAGAAAATTCGGATATTATGGCATATACAGGATAGATATATATATATATTTTTTTTACATTTTGTGAATGGTCAGGTGCGTGTCTGTTGCTTAGTTACACAACTACACACACACCTACCTCACTTGCACTTTCACTATGGGACAATACACTTCCCAACATGTCAACTGTACAGTTAACTTCATTTAATTTATTTGCACATATAATGCTCTGTTATTCCGTTATTCTGTATTCTGTATTCTATTCTGTAACATGCTCTGCTGCTGTAACCCTGCAATTTCCCCATTGTGGGACTAATAAAGGTTATCTAATCTAATCTAATCTAATCTAATTGCATAAGAGATGGTCTCAGTATGAACTATGACAGGACAGCAAGCCAGTGGAGGCAGTGTGATGTTGGGAAACCTTAGGTCTTGCCATTGTGTGGGATGTTACTTGATATGTACCACCTGCCAAAATATTGTTGTAAACCATATACACCTCTTCATGGAAATGATATTCCTCTATGGCGGTGGTCTCTTTCAACACGATATTGTGCCCTGCCCCACTGCAAAAATTGCTCAGGAATGGATTGAAAAACACACTAACAAGTTCAAGGCATTGACTTGGCCTCCTAACTCTCCAGACCTCAAGCAAATCAAGTATCAAGTTCATGGAAATAGATGAAAACCGTCGCTCAGTTCTCAGACTCTCCATATCACAATTCCGAAAATAATGCAGCAGAGAAACAATCCACAATCACACCGAGACTCATATTCCCACTAATAATTCCGCATTACGTCAACAGTCGATTCTATCTCTCCTAGTCCGGAGTCGGCCACTGAAACACCCGGTGATCAGTCACCACTTAGTCATGTCAACAACTGGCCCTGATCCACGTCTTTCAGGGCCAGTCCTGCATCACACTGTTAGATGGGAGTCAATGCCTTCAAAATACCAAGCTGCTTTGTTGGCAAAGGATCCAAAGAACACAGACAGGTGGTTATAATGTAATGGTTGAGTTGTACATAAATAATATATTTTATTTCACAGATATCTACTAAGTTGGGATGAATGAGAGAATAATTTAAAACACCTATATGATCTGATGATACTCTATATGATGCATATTTCATATATAAATACTTTCTGTATGTCTGCTTGTCTTTGAAATGTGTTATAGACTTTGCTAAATGAAAGACCCTCTCTTTGACCATTAATAATGTCACTGCAGTGCTGCTGCTGTTCAAACTATTGGTAAAGGTATAAACTAATAGCAAATTAAATCTGTATGAAAATATTTATTTCAACATTATGATATAACCTTATTCTAATCCACAAGAAATATTTTTTTCTAAATTACAACACTCTTACATAGCTCATTGTGCGGTTTGTTGCTGCGGTTTGATTTGCTCTGGCAGCATGGGCTGAGGTAGAATTCCAGCACCTCAGGGTTGGGCGCACCATTGAGCAACATCACCCGCTCCATCATGGAGCTGGAGCTGGAGCAGGAACACGCACAGATGTAGTAGAAGGGACAGAAGACAAATGGAATGAAGTTTCCCCCTCAGTACCAAGAAGCCAGATCCCATAAATTCTCCTGAAAAATCAGGGATATTATGGAATCCTAAATTGCGCAGATCCTTTGTATTAATACGATAACTCCAAAATTATTTAAGGATCCTGTTCTAATTACATATCCACGCAAACCTTAGAGCGTGGAGGAACTGGGTTGAATTTGGGAAAGATAAGTTGTATATTTCTGACACTAGGGGGAGCTTTATCTCCAAATGTTTTTAATGTTTTAATTTCAAAACTGTTGGTCAAATTTAGTCCACATTTGGTCCATATGATTCAAGTTGGGAAGATCTGTCTTGCCTAAATCATATTTCACAAACTAGTGAAGTTTTTTGTATGAAAAACTGTTTTTGTATATAACTTCCTTACCGATTTAGTCCAAATTTGGCCTATATAAATGTCGTAAAGGATATTTATGTCATATCTACTGTATTTTATGCTAATAGAATAATAACTTTTCGGGTTTGGACCCTTGCTGTCAGGAAGGACGGCGTAGACCTAGTTTTAATTTTCAATAGCAAGCATCATTTTGATGCTCATTTTGTTTAAAGGTTAGCTCTTATAGTTAGGATTATTGTTACAATTTACCATTATATTTATTGATTTGTTTCCAAGGTTAGAATCATGCCAGGCTGATATTAAAGACAAACTGATGCAATTCATTACGGTGCCCTCTCTGGTGAGAAAGCCATGCTCGGGGTCCGATGTGTTGCTGTTGAACTGCAAGCAGCTGTAGGCTGTTCGTGCCTCTGCTTAGCACCGTGTAGTAAAGCAAGTGGAAATTCAATAATTGAAGGCAGCCATTCAGCCCCTCCTCTTTCGCTCAGGCCTTTGCCTTTGTCTTCACAGCCGGTCCAGCTTTTATAAGCACCTGTATCCTACAGAGGTGGATAGATGGATTGATAGATTTAAAATATCAATATATGCACATGTTTTCCCGTACATCATAATGTTTTTCTTTTTTTAATCTTATCTTACATTTTTGTAACTTATTTCTGACTGCGGACGAGTTACATTCCGTTCCACATTACCCCCTGTTGAATTCCCTGTTCTCCCGTGTGCATCTGAAAAAGTGACAGGAGACATGGCGGTGCCAACAGCAGCCCTCACCACTGGCTTCGCCTCACTAACAACCAGCTCTAATGGGAAAGCTGGCCGCAGATGCCATGGTGCGCCGGCTGGGCGCACCATGGCATCTGAACTAGTCAGAACTAGTCAGCCACCGCTGACTAGTTCAGACTCTTACATTTTGAGTTTTGGCAGTCTGTTAAAGCAGCACCTGTTCATATTATTATATATAAAAACCATTTGTCTTCTATCCCTGAATTTAATAGTCTATTGGTAGCAGAGAAACATGAGCTTTGGCAAATTCAACTGTCAAGCCGCTGATTATCAAGGATGAAAATGTGTTTGAATTAATGAATCTGTCACTGTAAAGAAATGTTGCTGATGATGTCAAAACAGCATGCTGACTCAACCCAGCACAACTGTCAGTCTCTGAATAGCTTCTGACTTCCTGTCTCTGGCTCTCATGTTGAAGCCCAAGGAATATGTGAATCTTTGACAAAGACACTTCGTCAGAGCTACTGGCCACTTTTCGTTATTACTCAACCTGTAAAAGCAGTTAAATAGCGTTAGTCTGAAGAAAGTTCTGTCAAAATAAATTACCCTAATGTCACTGGAGCTTCAAGATTGTGCTACATTCAATGTTTTATTCAATCATTCAATCATTTTCTACCGCTTATTCGGGGTCAGGTTGCGGTGGCAGCAAGCGAAGAAGGGTTTCCTAAACCTCCCTCTCCCCAACAACACTCTCACTCACTCATTCACTCTGTTACGGCCCATCCTGGGAGAACCCGAAGTGCTCCCAGGCCAGATAATATAAATAATCCCTCAAGTGATTTCTGGGACTACACTGTGGTATCCTCCCAGTTGGTTGTGCCTGGAAAACCTCCAAATGGCTTTGTAGGAAGCTTTTTTCGGCCGCTTGTATCCTTAACCTCATTCTCTCGCTCACTACCCAGAGCTCATGACCATAGGTGAGGGTTGAATCTGAGATTGACTGGTAAATTGTGAGTGTGAGAGTTACCCCTCAACAGACCGATACAACGTCCGGAATAATACTGATGCCGCCTCAAACCGTCTCACTGTCCATTTTCCCATTACTTTAGAACAAAGACACCAAAAAACTTAATCTCCTTCGCTGAGGAAGCAACTCACCACCAAACCTGGAAAAGGCAATCCACTGTCAGAAAAACCAAGGTCTCAGATTTTGAGAAGCAGACTGTCATACTCTCAAGTGGGTGGATTAAATTAAAATTCTTGTGATGCAGGTCAAGATAAGGTTTAAACATAGTACTCTTCTGCTCTTATCCCATACTAGAAACTAATTCCGATTAAATCTCAATTGAAAGCCTCCACTCGAAGACATCTGGTCTGGGACGTTGGACAGAACCAATGTCTGGCACATAGTATCTGCTAATGTGATGCGTTACAGATACAGGTTTAAATATTGCGATGTGCTAACAGAAACATCTGGACTTCCTATATAAAATCATAAATATTTTCTATTTAGGGTGTAAAATATGGACGATTACGTCAGTACTTGCGAGGTTGACTATAGGAGTCAATGAGAGTTAGTACTAACACCGCTGACTAATATTGCAGCCGCAAATATGAATCATCTCGACTTCCTTTTTAAAGTACAAAATGTAAAAAAAAAAATGTTAAAAAATGTTTTGCACACTAAATGATATTTAGTGTGCAAAATCAGGCAAGCTACAGTTTTAGTTAGTCATTGTAAAGCATAACTCCAGAAACTTTTAGCACCATATTAGTTTAATAGTATCCTGTAGAGTGTGACCTATCATATATTCAGCTTCTTAGGTGTGTGGATGATTGATATCACCGAAAAAACCAAGCCGAAGTTTCTCCTTATTTCTGTAATGCAAACCGATTTTTTATAAAAGTTTAGGTTTTAAAGTGAGGATATTTCCGATTTTTCTGCCGCTCTGTCAACTATTTCTCTTTCTTTTTCTGTCCCTCTCAAGTGACGCAATTTTATGGAAGCACAAAATGTAAACATTGGAATGCACTTAAGACTGTGAAGAACAGGGACCGTACTGCCTGATAAAATATATGATGCATCTCCTTTTCTTAAAAGAATAATTTAAGCTAAATCAGTGTTTTAATGCAGATTGAAACTACAAAAACATACGAGCGCACAAACAAACAAAAAACACTACAATTTGCATATTCTTTGGTCTGTTGGCAGATGGGGCAAATGGAGTCGGTTTAAACAGCGATAAATCGCTATTTATCGCCCAAAACACAGTTTGTCAGTTTCCAAATGAATCCCTGAAGTGGTATGAAAAGCACTTGACTTAACCTGATTCTAAGACTAATGCGATTGTTTAATTACCTTAAGAAAAATCCTTAATAATCTTTCCAGTCTTATCTCTCGTTATGTGAGCATTAACATCTTGGGTTTAACTTTGTATCCACAAATGGCTTCAACTCAAGCCTCCATAAGCTCTGAGAAAAGCTGTGTGCACTGCTGTTTATCTTTTAGAGCCATTAAAGTCAGAGACATGCAATGACTCTGAAGCGTAAAATTACATACTGTACAAATTTATGGATTAATGTCTCCAGTGGACGGGACCGAGCGCCATCTTCGGGGAGTCTATAAGAAGCCATTAAACCACTTTCTGCATAGAAGTGAATTAATGTCAAAAGTGAGGAGGCTCTGCAGCGTCTCAAACGGCATTACTTTTCTTTATGTAACTGCTGCATTCACCGGAGAAGATCTCAGAGAACTGAACTTTATGCTATATTAAAATAATCAACCATTAAGGAGAAGAAAAGACTCCTCGGGCAAAATGCTTCTCGGTAAAAACTTCTCACACTAACCTCACAGTTAATACACATATAATGGATTTATGTTGATTAGTTCTCCTCTCTCAATCCATTTCTGTCCATATCAAGACAGCCTGAGGAGCATTTTGTGACCCATTACCCCAGGTTTTCAAAGGAATAGTTGGGAGGTAATTGTATTCTCTAGAATGTCTGTCTAACAGAGAGTTTAAGAGGATTGATGGCACTTTATTTCCATTTATGAAGCCAATATGCAGTTAGGTTAAAAGAAGAGGGACAGTTCTAAAATACACTTACCAACACCATTTAATGCCGCTGTGTCTTGTTTGTGTCGGCCAACAATCAAGGGTAAAGGTCTCACTACAACATAGGAGGGGACACCCAAAAGGTGAGCCTGACTTTTCCTATACGGTTTTTGGTTTATGCTGTAGTTAGTTTGAAGGTTTGATACAGTTGAGCATGGTATACAAACATCAGATACAATATGTACAGCACTGTATATAAAATATTTATAGAAACCTTCATGTTGTTTTTTATTAAAAAAGAAGACCATTATTTCAATGAATTACCATGGAAATACAAAAAATGGTTCCATTTTGGTAAAATTTATAGCGTCTATTGACACCAAGGAGTAGAAAATATGTCATTATGTGATTTCCATGAGACACTCTAAAATTAGATCATTGGTTAGTTTTGACATGTCAATATATGTCAGATTTATTCATAATTTCTGCTTTTTTAACCTGGTAATTAATATAAATTAGCTAAGATTGTCAACAAATACCAAGAACAGATCTGTAAAACTTGTGGAAATTAACTGGGAGTAGGTTTAAACCAAAGAGATGGAACCCTAAATTAGGAGATAATTAATACTTTTTGCTTTACAAAAAGCCAAACCAAAGGGAGAACCAGACATTACCTTGATTGACAGGCCAAAATAGAGGTCAAAGTAAACCAGACACATACAGCTACTTCCTTGGTCTTTACTCTGGACAAACTGTTCAACGAAACCTCAGTTTTAAAGCATGATACTTCTGGTTGTACCATATCTGAAATACATTCTAGCTCAACTCAAGACTCAATATTATGAGGTACAAAAAATCCTAAAGCTGTAGTCCGGCTAGGGTTTTTCGTATTTCTCCTCACCAACCTTCTCCAAAGAGGGATGTAATAATGAAGAATGCATGCTCGGCAGTGCTGCAGACCACAGAGCAGTACGTAGAAGGGAGACATGAAAAAAACTTCAAAAGTTTGATAAATACATAGTTTTCAGTTGCTTCATTTATTTTGAAGTTAATTATTATGTTGGCATTGTAATAGAGATGATCCACACAGTTTGTGCCCGTGGCCCAGAGTCAGAACAAGAACTTAGGAACCTGGCAAAAATTGTGACCCACCGACTACATTAAAGTTGAATTCAAAGAAATAAAAAAGCAGTGGACAAGTGAAAAACGTTTTGTTAATGGTTAAAAAAAATTTTAGAAATGAGGTTATGGGCGACACATGCACATCAACGCTTGAGCAATGCTTGCAAACTCCATAAACTAAAGTCCCTCCAGAAATTCACTAGAGACCTTACAGAGAAATACGTTATCAGGAAAATAAAATGACTCGTTTCACACGGTCATGACATTTGACATAGCTTACAAAATAATTTTAATATAAGTCAAACAAAGCTGCAAATATATATATATATATATATCACGTTCACTTTAAGCCAGAATTTTGGATATTGAGTGATAGATAAAAAATCTACAGAAATTCTACAATGCTGGTCATTCTTTTTTCTGACTAACAACTCTTGTTGCATACTTAAGGTACGGTGGCGCTATCCTTCTTCAAATTCCGTACTGCTTCCTATTAATCATTTGTATACATCAAAAAGCGGATATGGTGGTGCCCTAAGTCTACTCGTACATGAGGAGACCCAAGTATTTTGCCACTCTCTCGATCCTCATCAGGATCTTCGCCAAAGCCAAGAGTCTAAACAATTTGTGCTGTCTCTTGGCAGTTATGCACTATTTCATGCAAGCAACAGCTAATTGCAGAAATGTAATGGGGTTTGGTAGTCAAAAGCAACCCTACTCCATTTGTTGTGCTAAGCTAGGCTAATCTAGCTACATACTGAGAGACATGACCATTGCAAAGACCGTGACAGTACAAATTGGCATACTTCCACTGTGAACAATTTAAATGGGAATGTGTTCCATTTAACACTGAGGAGCACGAGTACCTACTCTAGGAGGCTGGTGATCATGACAGGATGAGATGTAATAGCATCCTCCCTGACTGAGCTGTCATCTTCCTAAACCTCCTCAGGAGAAGATGTGTGCTTCTTTCTCGTCAATGGTACAGCAGAAAGAAAATACATGTTGATTGAAAAAAAAATCGGAAGAATCTCCAGATTAATAAAGGATATATTATTTGTATCATTAATCACAGACAGCTATGGACATTGTGGATATGATCCCATCCTTGAGGAGCAATGGGCAGCTCCGCTGAGCGTACTGGCTTGAACCCCCTACCTTCTGATGAGGGGATGATAGCTCTACTCACTGAGCTACAGCCGCTCCAGGAAAAAAGATAGTTGACTGCATTCCTTGGTAATCGGACCGGCGATGCCAACACAGCTGGTGAGAATTCTACCGCTGAACTGCCAATGCCTATAATTGTTTTCTATGTTGGTGCTTTGAGTGCCCAAAGCTACCTTGTTCCATTGCATTTAAGTGAAGACCAGAGTCTTAAAAACTCAGAAAACCCACAACAAAAAATTCTAGATAGTTAAATAGAACTACAGAAGATTTTTTTTTTTAATTTTGGGGTTGAATTGTTCCTTTAATAAAAATAATATTATGTAAAAAAAGCTGTTGATCTCTCCCTCTCCTCATTGTTTTTATCTGACTGCACCTAAACAGGAGACGACGCCTGTGAGTGAGGAGGTGACAGACTGTCACCTGATGAAAAAACAACCAGACGGCTTCAAATTTGAAGCTGCCATTCACCAAGACAAGCGAGCTGAACATGTCATCAACTTTTCAAAGGATTTTTTTTTCTTTCTCAGTTAGGGTGCGTTAGAGCGGCTCAAACCTCAGACTTTGTAACAGCACAGATGCACAGATGTGCTGACAGATGAAATGTTTCATTTTCTGGTGCCCGGCAAAAGAAAAAAAAAAAGTAAAATATGGAGACACCAGTGTGATTGCCATCAAACTGCACAAAGCAGCGAACCATAATCAACATTTCTGACTTGTTTAGCAATTCAGCTGCAACTCTGGACATGTTTTTAATTCACCCTGTCAAGAAACTTGTAAAACTTCCTTGACGCCTGAAAGAAATGTGCAACCAAGCGTAGGGAAGCATCTTGCCATTTTATCAAGCGCTGCAGTTCAGTTATGAAGTAGATAAAAAAATAGAACTTCGACCCGACTCTTTATGAATCGTTATCCCGTTCCTGCAGGGCACGGACCGGAGCAGAAAAGAACATGAGAAAGAGAGCATGCTGGGAGATGAGCGCTCATCCCCGCTGCACATTATGCACTCCAGATTGTTAAGTGTCAGACTCCTGGTGTATCAAGTTAAGAGTTGCCAACAAAAGGCATCTGCAGTACCAGCGTGAGATTCACTACACAAGAAGGCTGTCGTCAGCAGCCGGAGTCAAAGTAACATCTGGACACTCCCTCATCCTTTTATGGAAACTCTGAAATTTGGAGTTAACACTGTTTAAGAAAAATTTTATGAAGAATTCTAAAATTTATTTTGAAAAAATCTATTTTTTCAAAGGTTTAAACTAGCAGTTGAGACAATTAAAATCATTTATAACACTGTTTGAGGTACAGTATACCCCAGAGGTGGACTGAATATGACCTTCGGGGTCGTAGTATGGTACAGTTTAACTGCAGAAGAAAAAGAAAGAAAAGTAACATTTGCATCATAATATCCCCGAAAAGTCAGCAATATTATCGTCAGAGCGTTTGCAACAGATCCATTTTGTTGACGCGATAACTCAAAAACTATTTGATGGATCAGTTTCAAATCCTATACCAATATATATGTTAGTGAGAGGAATAACTGTATTGATTTTGGGAAAGGTAGGTTGGTTATTTATGACACTAGGTGGAGCTTTATCGCCAAAGGATTTCTGGCCATAATTTTGCAACAGTTGGTCCGATTTATATTCTGATTTCATATTTTACATTGGATGAACCCTTCTACCCCCAATAGTGTTTTTGACACAATTTCTTAACTATATGAATCGACTTAAGGACATCTCTGATGTATATTTCATATCTATATACATACAAAAATACTGTGGACATAACTTCACATTTAGTATGAGGAGTTCAGTAAGGGGGATTGCTTATACAATGCAGGGGCTTGGGCCTTTTTGGGGATATACCTTGGCAGTCAGGGATGACAGCATAGATCTGTTTCATTTTGAACATTCATTGAAAATACATGAGCATTAAACTGTTGCTCATTGTATGGAACTCTGAGTGTAATGACAGAACCAACACCCCACAATAGACAGTAATCCCTTAAGCTCTAACTGTTTCTAACATTTATGTCTTTGATAATTAGGTTATATTTTTAATTCAAGTCATTTAGTTCTCTCTTTCAACCACAGCAACATAGATTTACTCAAAAAAACACAAATCACAGAACAACTGTGTGAAATGTGACACATTTTAAATATGTTGACTTCAAACAGTACCGGTCTGCATCGGAGAGTGATTTATTCATTGCAAATTTGAGAGCTTTTGACATAGTTGGACAGTTAGATGGACGAAAAGCTACTTCCCCCTATGCCGTCTTTGTCGTATTCTTCTTCTGGGCGCTTGTTGGCGGTTGGCAACCAGCTCATTGAAGCATTATCGCCACCTTATGAATGGGATAGTGAATCGTTTTCGAATAGGTGAGTCGATGTATGTAAACAATGGGTCAGAAAAGATAAGAAGTCATGTAAACAGGCGACAGACATTGCAATTCTGAAAGGTTTAATTCGGAAAGGGGAAAAGTGTCCCATGTAAACCCACTTATTGTCCTTATAATAATAATAATAATAATAATAATAATAATAATAAATTGGACTCAAATAGCGCCTTTCTATGAAAAACATCAAAAACATAATAATAAATAAACTCTAAAAGGAGGGATGTGTCGAGGGGACATTGAGATTGTAGGCCTTTAAGAACAGGTGGCTCTTGAAGAGTTTTTTTAAAATGTCCAATGTTGCAGAATTCCTGATATCAGGGGGGAGAGTTCCAGAGGGCAGGGCTGCGAAACTGAAGGCTCTGTCACCGAATATTCGCGGCCTGGTGTGTGGGTGGAGAGCAGATCAAGGTCGAAGGAGCGAAACCTCAGAGAAGGAGAGTAGGGTTGGAGAAGGTTGGTGAGGTACTTGGGCAAAAGAGATGCTCTTGAGGTGGTAGAAGACGGATTTTGTGATGGATTTGATGTG
The DNA here is from genome assembly GCA_009660295.1 of Lophius piscatorius. Classification (NCBI taxonomy): domain Eukaryota; kingdom Metazoa; phylum Chordata; class Actinopteri; order Lophiiformes; family Lophiidae; genus Lophius; species Lophius piscatorius. The sequence continues at coordinate 66,636 of VRLP01003159.1, forward strand.
TGATTGAAATAAAAGGGTGGAGTCCAGGATGACGCCTAGGTTGCGGACCTCAGAGGATGGGCAGATGGAGGAACTACCCACATCTGGGAGGAGATCTCCAACCTTCCAGAGCAGTACCTTAGGGGCCGCAGCCATGAGCTCTGTTTTTGCTGCTGTTTAGTTTGAGGAGGTTAGATGACATCAATGTTTTTATTTCCTGTAGGCTTTTGACTAGGGACTGGGGAGTTTGTCGTCGACGTAGGAGTGGAAACTGAGGCCGTGATGGCGGATAATCTGACCAAAGGGGAGCAGGTAGATGGTGAAGAGGAGGGGTCCAAGCACAGAACCTTGAGGGAGTCCTTGGTTGACTGGGATTGGGGAGAAGCTGGAGTCACTTATGGTAATGTGTGTTTTCTGTTGGATAAATAAGATTTAAACCAGGAGAGGGCTGTACCAGTGAGTCCTAATTGGTCCGTTAGGGAGTCTGTATAAAAAGCTGCCAAGATGTCAAGGAGGATGAGGATGGAGAAGTGGCCGAAATCTGCTGCTATGAGGAGGTCGTTGGTGATTTTGATGAGGGCAGTCTCTGTGCTGTTGTGAGGTCAAAATCCAGATTGTATGGGTTCATAAAGCTCATGGTTGGAATTACGCTGATGGGGTTGGACAGCAACTAGTCTTTCCATGATTTTACTAAGGAAAGGGAATGTTAGAGATCGGCCGGTAGCTGTTTAAATCATCCGGGTCAAAACCTGACTTTTTAAGAATTGGGTTGACAGATGCTGTTTTGAAGCAGGAAGGGACTGTGCCAGATTCCAGGGAGGAGTTAATGAGGGTGACCATGGTAGGGCATAGGGCCGGCAGACAGGCCTTGATTAGTGCTGTGGGCATTGGGTCCAGAGAGCAGGTGGAGGCCTTAGCCTTAGTGACAAGCTTCGTCACTTGGAGGGCATCCACAGGGACGAAGGAGGATAGCCAGGGATGAGGCAGGCATGCTGTGGGGGGGAGCAGTGTCATCATGTAAAGGTGCATGTGGAGGGGTGGTGGTAGGCGCTAGGAGCTGCTGGTAGATGGAATCCACTTTGGCCTGGAAGATATCCCGAAACTTGATGGCACTGTCAGAGGCACCCAGAGGTTCGGGGGGGTGGATGGGGTGGAGCAGGTGGTTTATGGTGGAGAACAGCAGCCTTTGGTTATTTTGCTGGTTTCTGATGAGAGAGTAGTAGTGCAGTGATTTGGTGATTGAGAGAGCTTCGTTGTAGGACTGGATATGGTCTTTGTGGGCCTCCAGGTGGATGGTGAGATCAGATTTCCTATAAAGCCTCTCAAGTTGACGACCGGAGGCCTTCATGGAGCGGAGTTCAGGGGTGAACTATGAAGCAGGATGGTTGAAAGAGGCAGTCTGGGTTTTGAGGGGGGCGTGAGAATCCAGGCAGAGTGAAAGAGTAGTGTTGTAGAGGGTTACCAGGCCATCAACTGTGGTGTCACGGGGATCAAAGTCCAGATGGGTGGCTAACAAGTTTGACAGGGTGAATGGTGAATGAGCGTTTAGTGTGCTGCCTGGGCTGAGGTACAAGAATAGTGAAATGGACGGCATGATGGTCAGAGACGGCAAGGTCCAGGCACTGCAGGTATGAGGGAGATATGCCAGTGGAGCAAACCAGGTCCAAAGTGTGACCTTTAGAATGGGTGGGACCTTGGATATGCTGTGATATATTGAAACAGTTCAGTAGTGAGAGGAAGTCATGGGCAAACGTGCAGTTGGGGGAGTCCACATGGATGTTGAAAGCGCTGATGAGGAGTGAAGATGGAGACCTGGAACAGACAGTGGTGAGTAGCTCTGACATGAATGTCGTGGAGGCTTTGGGGGTGCGGTAAATAAGGACAACCTCGAGGTGAGGGAATCCAGCCAAAGAGAGCGCGAGACATTCCAGGGAGGTGACATTGGGTATCGCAATCTCTCTGACCAGGAAGTGATTGAGGGAGAAATAGTCCTGTTGGTTATGCCAAGATTCAGTAAGACATAGTTAAACAATTGTCCTGTCAGTAAGGATGTCGTGGATGAGAAGTGCTTTATTGTTTAGGGAGCGAGCATTCCGCAGCATGAATGTCGGAGAGTTGTGATGTGTAGATACTGTGGCAGTGGGATTGAGAGGACAAGATTGTCCACACTGTTGAGAGGTTTCAGATTGCTGGGTTGCACGTGGAGTCTGTTGTGATGACATTGTAGCGGTGCGACAGAGCGCCGGTCAGACTGTATCGTGGGAATGGTCTGATTGGAGTAAATAAACTTGCAATGGGCTGCCCTGTGGACATAGCGTGGACACCGCAGGAGTCCGCTGGATTTAATGACGGCAAGGGAGTTTGGAGTGAGGCGACAGGCGAGGTTCAGGAGTTGCAGAGCGGTGCATCTGAAGAGCACCATGGCAGCGGCTAGCCGCTAGCCGCTAGGCTATAAGCCGAGGACTTGGCAACAGCAGAGGAGCTAAATGGAGGGATGGGACCAAATCAGGTCAGTAAAGCCAAGAGTGTAGACACCAGCAGAGGTCCAGTCGTGGAAGGAGTCCGGGTAACAGTCCAGCTGTCGGCACCACAATTAGGATCCACAAGCACGACTACCACAACGTCTGTTGAATAAACTCTTTACTAGTAAAGGCAGGCAAACAATAACCAAGGGGGCAGGCAAAAATACAAGGTTTGTTACGAGCAGAGATCAGAACCATTAATCCTGGGGAACACGGCACTGGGCGACGGCACTGGACGTCCTGTCCTTACGTTTGTAGAAATCACTGATTAGGGAGGAATCGAGGATATTGCTGGCAGAAACCCATGATCTCTCTTCTGGGCCGTATCCCTCCCAATCAACCAGGTACTGATGTCCCCGTCAGTACCTGGGGACACCGTGAGACGCTTGCTGGCTTGCTTGACGAACAGCCAGCAAGCGTCTCACAGTGTAGACTGGACCTCCGTCAACAAGCTGGGGGGGTGGTGGGGGTTTGGAGGCAGGGACCAAGGAACTCTCCTTCACTGGTTTAATACGAGACACATGGAAAGTGGGGTGAATTCTCGTGGTACAAGGAAGCTTTAAACGTGCCGCTGCAGCATTAACCACTTTAGAGATGGAAAAAGGTCCCACGAAGCGGGGAGCCAGCTTCCGTGACTCCACACGTAGCGGCAGATTCTGTGTGGAGAGCCAGACTCTTTGTCCTGGACGGTAGAT
>VRLP01003160.1:0-69803 GCA_009660295.1 Lophius piscatorius
TTTTATTTTTTATTGATGCTTTTATCTGCTTTTACTTTGTAGCACTTTGAGATTTGATCCAAATGTAAAGTGCATTATAAATTAAATGTATTATTATTATTATTATTCTCCTGATGATGAATCCATCTGCAGGGTAGACCTCATTGACAGTAAGCAAACGGTACTACAAACAGTTGCGGTTCTGTCTGTGGACTCTGCCTAAGAAAGAAATTTGACACTGCCACAACAGAATCCAAAAGGGAGTCCACCTGACACCCCGAATGGCTCAAACTTAGTGGCCGAAGTGGATCGTGTGCTAGCAGAAGCAGATGCCTTGCGTATTGATGAGGAACGCCAGAAACTGCGTGACATCCTCTTCAGGCTTCTTTTGCACAAGGTCCCACAGACTGTGGTTTAACCACGATCCATTCAGTGCACATACCCATTCCTCCTAACGCTCCTCCAACCTATGTGCGACTATAGGTATTCCGCTGGCGTCTTATGAACCTGTGCAGGAGATCATAGACAACATGCTGAAGAAAGGAATCATCCGACCGTTCAACAGCCCTTACTCCGCGCCTCTCTGGCCGGTGTTAAAGCCGAATGTTAAGTGGCGGCCGACCATTGATTACTGGAAACTCAAACAACAGGTTATCCTGTCCCAATGGCCCATGACTCAGTTGGAGCAAAAACTGCCTAAAGTCACAGACGCCAAATACTTCTCCACAATCGATGTGGCATCAGGATTCTGGACCATACCAGTCCAAGAGGAAGACCAACACAAACTAGCCTTCACTTTCACTAACAGACAATAGACCTTCACCAGGTGCCCTTTCGGTTATCCCCTGCTGAATTCAACATATTCTTAAATAAGGCGTGCCCAGATGCCAGTGATCGTGTCACCCTTGTCTATGTTGATGAGGTTTTGATGCAAATCCTCACTTGGAATCCCGTCTTGAAGAGATCGATCATATACTCGGCCAGCTCACGGCCGCCAGGGATAAAATCTCTCTTTCAAAGTGTCAGTGGTGCAAGACCAAAGTGAACTATGTGGGCTTCCTTGTGGGACCTGCAGGGGTAGAGCCACAGGCCAACCGTGTTCATGGTATCTCAAACATCACTGCTCCAACAAATGTCTCAGAACTACGCAGTTTCCTTGGGGTCTGTAATCAATCGCGGCCGTTCATTGAGAACTACGCCGACCTAGCAAAGCCACTGAAAGAGCTACTGAAGAAAAATACATCATTTGTCTGGGATCAATCATAACAACAGGCTATGCAGGGTCTGAAGGATAAACTTTGCACGGCACCATGCCTGACCTACCCAGACTACAGAAAAGACTTCCACCTGGAGGTGGGTTTCTCTGACAACTGCTTAAGTGCAGGTCTATACCAGCTACACGACACGGACAAACGCTATCTCCACCTGAGTTTGAATACTCTGACTGTGAGAAAGCGCTGCTAGCCACAGTATGGGCTCTTAAACACTACTCCAATTACCTTGGAGGTTAAAAGGTGATCGTAGAAACCCACCATCAACCGTTGACTTTCCTGAACAGCCAATGCATCAGAGACGGTGTTGTGACCAACGCCCGTGTTGCATCCTGGTTGATGGCATTACAGAGTTTTGACATTGAGGTGTGCTATGCGCAGAGCCGCAAAATATATAAAAAATATGACATACAGGTCTACTGGAAAAAGGTCAGGGGCCACTCTCGGGTCCCTGGGTAAGACAAAGACCTCAATGATCTGACAGATACTCTTGAAAAACAGGGAGCTCACAATCTTCGATCGAACTCTTGCGCCCTCCCACCCGCCCCAGTGGTCTGTCCTATCACGCGTTCTCATGCTGCTCCGCGCGTCCCTCCTAGTGTCACTGGTACTGCTTCGGCCTCTGTTATGCCTGCTTTATCAGACTCTGACCTTCTTGACCTTCAAACGCGGTATGCCGCAATCCGTGTGTTGGTCCTCCATTTAACGGACGTTTCGTCTCATCCTATTACGGCTGAAGCTCTTGGTTCCGACCGAGGTTTGAAAAACCTTTATGGTGCTCGTGCGTCCCTGCATGTCGTCAAGGGCCTAGTCCACGACTCCGAGGCGCTCACTTCACCTGCATTTGTGGTGCCTTGTAGCCTCAGGGGGTTTATGCTGATGCAAGCTCATGATGTTCAGTGCTCAGGACACAGAGGAGTCAAAGCTACACACAGAGCACTCCAACAGGTAGCCTACTGGCCACACATGAAACAGGACATCGCAGACTACATCAAAGGATGCTCGGTTTGCTGCCAGTTTCAACTGGCAAATCCCCTTCACAGAGCCCCCTTACAACACAGAGGCATCTCATTCCCATGGTCAGACCCCCAGATTGACCTGGTGGGACCACTCAACAAGTCAACCAGAGGAAACAAATACTTCCTCACAGTCACCTGTGCATTCACCAAATGGCTGGAATGCCTACCATCCACAAATGACACGACCCAAATGACTGCATACCGGCTGATGAACCACATTTTCTCAAGATTTGGGTTACCAGGTCGCGTAAATTTGGACAGAGGAACACACTTCACGGCTCACGTCATGCAGCAGGTCTGGCAGGTACTACGTGTGAAAGCGAACTTTCACATTAGTCACCACCGTAGAGCCTCTGGCCAGGTGCAGCGTGCAAACCGAACAGTAGTTGACATCCTGAAGAAATACGTTGTATCCAACCACAAAGTTTGGGACGTCAAACTGCCCCTGGTCTTGAAGGCGTTCAGAGCAATGCCACATGAAGCAACTGAGTTTTCCCCATTTGAAATGATGTCCGGAAGGCAGATGACACTCCCCCTACACCTGCTCTACCAACCAGATGAAGTTAGTATCGCCACGGCATACACTACGCATCAATACATGACTGATCTTAACAAACATCACAGAGCCACCTTTTTCTTTGCTCAGAGAAATCTGGCAAAAAGTGCAGAAGGATGCAAAGCCTACTATGACCAGAAGGCGTCCCAAGATGAAATCCAGGTGGGGGACAAGGTGTGGTTCTACATCTTTGCCATGCCACCTGGATCAACCTCTCCAACCACCGGGAAACTTGCCTGCAAGGTCCTTCCCCATTGATCAGGCCCACACGTGATCACAGACAAACTTTCACTGGTTGTGTACCGCATAAAGATTACCAAGGGCCAGAAAGAACCTATTTTCAAATGGGTTCACAGGAACCAGGTGAAACTACACAAAACCCCAGTGGGACTAGTCAGGGACACCAGTGTCTCAATTAGGTCGTAAACAACAGTATAACACCACAACGGGCATATAGACTTTTTTTTACTAACCATTAGTTGCAAACAGAAACTATATAGGTTTGTGTGATGATTCCAGTAGGAACTTATCCCTCTCTGCTGCGTTGTTGTCAAGCTTACCCCTAACTATCCTGTCTACAAACCAATCTATCGCATATCTAATCCACCCCAATACTTAGATTACAAGTGGGGGTGAGAAAACCTGCCCCTTAATCATAGGTTTATCAAGTGCAGGTCGATACCATTTGACTGTAAAGGCCAACCATACGTCAGTTGTACTTTATCAACCATTCACCGGGCCCTCAAACATCATGACTTACATGGAAACCATGGAACTAAAAAAGCTTTGAGATTGTTCTGAGGGAACAATCAGACTCATTCCCAACTGCCGTGTACTCCGGAATGTTTTCGTATTCAGTCAGTGTAAATACCGTTTGTTTATGCTCACACACGACGGGTGACTATACTAACGCCTAATACTCTTCAGAGTGTTGTCTGTTCGAGGTAAACTATTGAACCTCTATTTCCTTCTCAGCCTCACAATTCTGCAACCCTAGAACCACAGGTAGAACCATTCAGATAGCTCATGCAGCTTCTCACTTGCTGACTACCGCTTATGCAAGCCATCTACCTTAACCTCACATAATTTATATTAGACACTGAGAGCTAGGCGAATCCTGTTATTCATGCTGCATCAACCCTAATCATGATTATAGTGTGTCAACCTCATCTCTTTGCTGCCTCAAAGTGTCCTCGCCTCGTCATCCATCCAATGGTACCTGAAGAAACTATTATATAGATGTGGGGGAATGTAGCGAGACATCTCCACCTCTGGTTTTTCTCACAGCAAGAGAAGGACAGGCTTATCTCAGCATTTGCACTCCCGAGAAAAACCTGACTCTCTGCTCATCCCTTCATGCAAATATGTTACTGGGACATACGGACGGGTATAAAAAAGGGAATGAAGCCCTGTGGCTTAACTATTTTTCACTTTTACTTTTTTTTTTGTTTTTCCACTTTGCTTTTCTCTTTTGCTTTTTACTCTTCTGCTTTGCTTCCTCTTCGTTCTTCACTTCTTGCCTTCTTCTTCTACCTTTATTGTCACTTCTTTATACTTCAACTTTGCCTTTTTTTTAAGTAGTTTTTTTCGTTTTTTGACTTTCGTCGGTTTTTCGCCGTTCAGTTATACTTCGTATTCTGAACTGATGGTTTATTGAGCCTCAGAACCCTGTGCTCAGTAACGGCACGCAAACCTTTTTCTTATTTCTGTTTAAACCTGCTCCTAAGAGTCAATTTGTAATCCCTTTACTTTCAAGGCTGTTAGCTGCAATGGTCAATTTCCTTCAGGAGTTTCGCGAGGCCTGCGACTCTCCCTTGAAATCAGTTTGCATGCTGGAGCAAAGTTTCTGCTCCCATTTTTTCATCCTGCAACAAGGACGATCGGTGCCTAGCCCATCTCTTGTCCAGCCGGACGTGTGTGCACAGCAACCGCCAGTCTCCATACGGCAGCAACGACAGGGTCCCGTAAAGAGGAGTCTTCACATGACCTTGATAAGTTGCCTTTCTTCCAGCGAGAGGAAACCTGCCTGATTGACTGTAGCATCCAATCCACGGATGTAATTGTTGACCAGCACCACTAAGATCGCTCTATTACGCTCATTCATGATCTGGGGTTGATGCATAAAATCTAAGTTGCATTCAATTTTATCGTGCCTTTATCAATGATTAAGTTCCAGAGAATTCAAAACCATAAACAATCCCTCTCTATCACCATTACCTATTTCTCAAACTCCCAGCTGTTGAACCATCAGCCCACACACACACACACGCACGCACACATGCACAAATCTGTATATACATTAACCTGTTTATCCCCTTCATTGTAAGTTATCCATATTTATCCTGTTTTGTTTAGTGTGTAGTTGAATAAACATGTTCATATATGCCTGTTAAGCATAACAGGTTTTTAAGTTTTAAGTTTAATCAATTTAAGAATTGATTTATTCTAAGTTTAATAATTTCCCAAATTAACTTTGGTGGTGCCCCTATTCAATTATTTTTGAGGTAAAACGTATATAAATACTACATTCCTTAGGAACGCCCCCCCCTACTGAGTTAAAAATGAATTTTTAGAGCAGAGTATAATTTATATGGCTTAGATATCCTTGAGTAAAATCCTACGCCAAGGGTTTGTACTGAATCGGGATATGGATTTAAAAGTTATCTCTTAAAAATTTAAGTAGAATTGAGTAAAACAATAGATAGATATACGGTAAATGGTAAATGGAGTGTACTTATATAGCCCTTTTGTTGTCTGCTTGACCACTCAAAGTGCTTTTACAACACGAGCCAGAATTCACCCATTCACACAAACATTCATAAAGTGCTGATAGAGGGAGCCATGCAAGGTGCCACATGCTCATCAGGAGAGGTAACCATTCACGCCATCATTCACGCACCAATGGAACAGCCATTGAGAGCATCTTGGGGTTCAGTATCTTGCTCAAGGACACTTCGACATGTGGGCTGCAGTGGCCAGGGTTAGAAACCACCGACCTTCAGATAAGTGGACAACCGCACTACCAAGTGACCCACCATGGAGGAGATAAACCCCTCCTGTCAATTCTTATGCACAGAATTTGGACTAAATTGGACAAACAATTGAGAATTAAGACCTGAAAACTTGGAGATAAAGCTCCTACTAGTGTCAGAAATATACAACCAATGTCCCAAAATCAATCCGGGTTCTACCTTGCACTAAGATGTATGTGGCCTGAAAACTCTTGAGACAAGGCTCCCTTTATCAGAATTATAAACTGACTTTTGCCAAAATCACTTCAGTTATTCCTCGCACTGAGGTCTTTGTGGTTCCATAATATCCAAGACTTTTGGAGGAGGAGGTTGAGGATTGCAGCAGGGATAGTTGAACTTCTAATGAAGATTCTCCATTTAAAAAGGGACAAATTTCTAACTTTTTTTTGAAGATTAAATCTCATACCATATTTGTTGTTCATGTTGCCACATGAAGCACGTTCATTTTTGATTTGGGAAATATTATGAATAAATTAAATATACCCGGGAAAAAAAATATGCTTATCTTATTGTGCGCCTACTTTGTTTTGCAATTAAATTAGTTCAAGGCTGTCATACCCCGGTATTGCAAATATCTGTTTGTGCAGAAATTGAGACCTGCTGCTGCCGAGGTATTATTATTTGCCATATTCTCATTTGTTTTTCTTCTTATAACTAGCCATCTTTTAATACTTTAATCTTTCAGGGTCTGTCATTCTTCTTGTTTTACCCACAGCATTGACTTTTTTGGACATACCGCGTATCACATTTCTTTTAGTAATATTCTGATTTCTTTGGTGTCGCTCAACAATATGTTTATTTACCTCTTCCACTAACACCTACAGTTTCATGGCATTAAATTAAATCTTGCTCTGCGGTCACTTTGCTCAAACACAAAGCCCGCACCAACCAAACCTTCAATTTGTTAGGATGAACAGTAATCTTTATTTGTAATCTTACTAAATCAGGTTTTATAAGGGATGAAATCAGCAGTAGCCTGAACTTTTGTACTTGACTCAAAACTAGACACAATGCAGCAAAAATTGTTTCTTGATTTACAGGATTGGAATTCTATTATTGCACATCATGATATCAATTTACTCAGCTACTTAAACATATTCACCTTGACCAAAAGCTACTAGCAGTGCTTCTACCTCTCCTCTCACACACATCTTTCGACAATTGTTTTTTTCCAAACAGGATGCTCAACATAGATCTTAGTGTGGTGAAGAAGTGGAATTATTTTGAGAAAGGTCGGTTTCATATTTCCAACAGTGGTGGGGAGCTTTAGCTCCAAAAGTTTTTGGGCCATAATTTCTCAACCATTTGTCCAATTTAGTCCAAACTTGGTAAATATGTTATTGACTCGAAGAGATCTATCTTGTATACATTGTGTTTCACTTTTGTAGTTCATATTCTACTCACTCCCTGTAGCTTTTTTAAGAAAAATACTGTGGAAATAACTCCAAATTTGATTTGAGGAGTTCAATCAGGGGGATTGCTTGTAAAACACAGTGGATTGGGGACTTTTTAGGGATATACCCTTGCTGTTATGGATGACAGTATAGTCCTAGTTTTTGTTTTTTGCAATTTTATACATTTGTTGTAAAACAAGTATATGTGTTGAGCATATGAGATATTAATAGATAGGCTTAGACTATTACTGCTTGTTATCCTAGCAGTAACAGTTAATAATTGCTGCACATAAAAATATAACATGCAACAATGCAACGATGACGACCCGGCCCCTCTTTATGACACCTATATTTCTTTACACTGAACAAACATAGGTGTCATCAACATGTCAGACTTAATAATAATAATAATACATTTAATTTATAATGCACTTTACATTTGGATCAAATCTCAAAGTGCTACAAAGCAAAAGCAGATAAAAGCATCAATAAAAAATAAAATAATAACTATCAAAGAGATCACAATAATGTATCGGGAAATGGCTCAGGTTATGCTAACACATTGCTCCTACTCAAATAATTGCTTTAAATAATTTAGTGAATTGATAAGCATCCATAAGATGTATCTGAAAGTAGTATGCCAAATCTATTTTGCAAAATATTTTTTCCTGTTTAGACAAAATAGTGATTGCTCTTTTGACAACATAAATCCTGCATTAATGTGATTTATTTAAGGCATATCAGGTGCCTTAGGACTAAAAACTCTTCATTGTTAAACAGCGTCTATAATCAAGGACTTATGCATGCACACAGGGCATTCTAATTATAGCTCTGAAGTTGTAAACAAGTATAATGAACACTGTGATTATCAACTTCATAGGAATTAATTACTTTTGATGTACAAAAAATCTCAAATAGCTATACCAGTTTAAGAGCTGGTTGAAAAAAAATGTAGAGAAGCTGAATCTTTTGTCACGATGAACCTGCATGGATCTGAGTACAGCTCCCTTTACAGTCGATAACATGATTAAGTGAAACTTTGATGGCACAAAACAAATCCAGTTACTGGCAAGACTCATTAATTATTAAAGTGGTAGTTTGCCAATACTGGCTTTCATCAAAAATCAGATCAGACACTCAGCCACAATTATTGATCAATGTTAAACTGCTTTTTTTGAAGGAGGCTCTGTGTTGTACAGACACATTTGTAATTTAATAAACGCCTAAATAAATAAGTTTTCTTCTCTTACTATTAATTTAATGAATTTTCAACCTCACCCATTTCAAAATCAATGAAAAATGGGAACAATATTGTGTGCGCTGGCCAGAAATTTTATCAATACCCTACAAATGTGTGAGAAAGTTGTGCACAACTGTTAGCTGGTCACATTCATATTTATTCAATATTTTAGGTTATCTTTTTTTTTTTCTTTTTTTTTTGACCCAAGACCAATTATCTTAAAATATACCACTTGGTTTAAATTCACTCATTTTTCTTTTATGGAAAACAAAAGTTAATTATGTGATCTGACTATTACAAAAATATTGCAAGACATGACCTACAAAGAAATTGCTTGTCGATTTATACAATTTTATTTTATTAACTGTAATGACATCTGCGGTGATATGTGTCAGAATTGTGCTGTAAAGAAAGACAGAAGTTAAAAGTTGCTTCTTTTTCATAGAACCAAACTTTTTCTGTAAAATTATGCAAATATTAACATTGTTTTGTGTTTGTATGTCTGTGTGTCCACATGTATGAATCAGAGTATGTGTTTAAGATTGATTTGACCCCAGAAACTGTCTGAGACATCTAGCATTTGTGTGAATTTAGTTAGTGATCTAGCTGAAGTGCTAGTGAGGTTAGGGGGGCAGGAATAAGAGAGGATCACAACTGAGTCTGGGCTGGGACTTAAAATGTCTGATTGGTGAAAGCAGCAAGGTGAACCAGAGTTTAATTTGCAAGAAAATAGGAAATTCAGACCAAAAAAGCTCAGACAAAGAATATAACTATTTTTATTTACATAAGCAGCTTAGATTACTACCAGGTATTTCATAGTGCAATTCTATGAGTGGAGTCAGGGTACATATTCTGCCAAGGATGTGGTGAGGACAGTCAGGTATTGATATGAGCTGAGTTCGTTTGAGCCTGGATCCCTGTATGACTACATATATACAGTTCATACACACAGTTTGTCTTCTCCCTTGGCTTTCATAAGGGGTCAGGAACCATTATATATTTGTTCCTTTTTGACATGAAGATCTCCCAGTGAGCTTGTGTTACATTTGAGCTCATCTCTTCATCTAATGTGTCATCATCGTGTTCTGGATCATACTCATCATCCACACACATTCTCTTCAAATTCAGAATGCTCTCTGTCCTCTATATCCCTGTCATGGTCAAAGAAATGATATTCAGCCCCATGCATCCATTGGGTCACACCCTTGGTGGTAAGATGGCATAGGGAAGACTAATACGGTGGCTGCAAACATCTATTCGACATCATACACACGCTGCAAAAGCCACAACACAACACAAAACAAATTAGCCATAGTAGCTTTGCGTAACTTCCGGGTCAAGCATCATGTGATTAAGAGTAAAATTCTTAACCATATGCACATCTTGTCAAATTGGTGTTGGCAGTGCATTTGCCCCTATCGGCCACCGTAGACTGGTTATGTTACCAGTCTATCGGTGAATCAAAGATGTCAAATGCATGTGTGTGGTTAATTAGTGAGAGGAAGGGAAGACAGGAAGTAAAACATGTCGTGTTGATGACCTGTGTTGCTTAATTACCCTTGGAAAACGACATGACCATGTCATTTTCTCTAATCTAGCAGCCACTAGTCAATGGATCCATTATTTTGTAACAACTCCTTCCCTTGAGGACAAACTCTTCTAGAGCTCAAGATAAACTTCTTTGTAGTTTTGAGATGTTTTATCACTTGAGCACAAGGACTTGTCCCAGGCAAGCAAAGCTGAATTTGTTGTAAAACTTTCTTGCTCCTTGAAGGTTACTGCTAATTGGGACTATTTATCAACACACTGCAGCCGATAGTGACAAGTACATGCTCTTTTCCCTGTTTCTCATTACTGCTATCTGTAATGACGAGGTAATATATCTGTGAATTTACATACAAGGGCAGCCTGGGAAATAAAAAAGGGGGCAGTTTGGGAAGTCACTCAGTGACGGAATGAATCATTTGGGATTGTTTGTACAACTTGATTTCAAAGTTGTGATGGTTTTGTAAAACAAAACATAATGTGTTGATTTCAAAATCCTTGTCCAGACCTATTGAACTGGGTTTTGACGTATGGGATGTCCACACACCACACACACACACATGATTGAATAGCATTGACATAACATTGATTCTCAGTTTAAGTAACCGTTTTTGTTTTTGCTTTTTCAAATTTTAATTAACAATTATTTATATAATTACATAATATGAATACAGTTTTGTTAATTATCTTCCTTTGCAATCAATGTAATGAACATTCATAGACATGGTTTTATCAAAAAGGAGAGGTGCAGTATGTAGCACAGTAGTCTGACCGCATTAAAAGGCCTTTGACACCTTTCAAATTACATGTTTGGTTTACATTAAATGCCTTAAAGCCACAGTGACCTTGTGTAATTGTCTAGCAACAGTTCTAACAGAGATAGATTATGCTGGAGGTAGATTTGTGCTGAGAAACAAACCTTATCTTGTGATTATGGGTACAACAGTGACATATTTGATTGCATTTCTACCTGATTTTTGAGCTGAACAAATAAAGGCTGCCTCTTGTCTTGAATCCAAATAAGACATATACTCCAGGCATCACAGGAACTGTCAGAAGATGAGCAGGAAGGAATATCTCACAGCAGGGTCATTCTAGTTCTTCTCTTTGCTCAGCGATTGCCAGTGCCAGGTTGATTTAATCATCCATATTAACTCAGCTAATTAAAATGCCTACACCCATGTTAGTAGAAAGGCCTTCAGAATAGAATTACATCGACATTCTGTTTGTTCTCCAGGCCATTGGTATTCAGGCACAATGCCTGGATAGTCGTATCATAAGCAGTCCACAGGTGTTCACTGTCACAGGAGTCAAGTAATCACAACACTCTGCAGAGATCAAACTGCTACCAAATACTGTTTACATGCAGGTTTAAGGGTCATTTGGAATAAAGTATCACCAAATGCATCTTTATCAAAAATAATGGTTTGCCAGGCCTCTTTTCTACCGCGGTCTGTTGTGTGAAAACAGAACATATGTGAAACAGAATATATGATATGAAACTATAGACATCTGCCCAACTGACGCATCGGAAATAGCTTTGGTGTTAACATTGTTTGTCTAACAGTTTCCTTTTTTTTTTTTATTGATGAGACAATTTCCATAACATAGAAATATTATTTGATAATGAAAAAAAATCGAAAGTTTCTTTTGCAGTGGCAAAAGTCTCGATTCTCCAGGAAGGATAAGTCAAACACGTTTAATTATTCACTGTAACATTGGCTTTGGTTGATTATATTCAGATGTATTTTACACACTGGTATTGATTATAAACTGCTTCTCATTCTATCATTCCACCATTTGAGTCAGTTTACACATTTCTCCAGTTTCCGTGTGTACATGTCACATAGTTATATGCAATGCGGTTAAATCCTGCTAAATGGGAACTTCACCACCTGCTGTCTCAAATTGGTATCTGAATTACAATTATCAATAATCTAAGTCAAAGTTCAGCTGGCTTTGTTTAGTTGTATATTATTTTATATTATGTCTGTCGCATTTCCATTAATTTATTGATTTATTTCTATTTCTATTATTGCTCGTGAAAAGGTCCTAAGAGAACAAGCAAACCAGAAACATGGTGTGGTCTCAGGAAGTTGCTGTGTCCCCATAGGATATTGAATGCTTTGCCATTTCTATGCCTGTTATTTGGACACAACCAACTTTGGGTGTCTTTTAAGCTGGAGACATCGCACAGATGTCGCCTACACATGGGTCAGAGTTTGCATGGATGACCACACTTCCTTCCATCAAGTTAGCTTTTAATAAATCCCACTGGATGCATTGGACGTGGCGAATACCTTCTTTTGTGCAAAATGTTTATAAATTAAGGTCTCAGGTCATCTTAGACTGCCGCTTTCTCTCTCTCCATCTGCCGGGTCATGACACTTCATTCTTCAAATGCATTCAAAGGTGCAACATTTGTAAGCATCTTCCCATTTTCTCCTGTACCTCCCACTCAATAAATAAAGTTGTGGGTGAGGACTTATTTCCATTTATCTCCAAACCTTCAACCGCCGAGTATAGTATTTGTTTAATATGTGTGTGTTTTTGAGTGATTCACTGTAAGTAGCATTTTTATTCCATTGCTTGGGATTTTGGACTTGACAAGAAGATTAATGACGGATTTTTGAGCTAACGTGTTTTGTCGTTATTTGAAATATTTATGGTACCTTCATATACAGTTGTTTAATACGATTTAAAGGCTTCATTTACGATTGTATATAATGTATTTTGTTTAGTTACCACGGCAAATATCCTGGCAGAAATGAATTAGTCATTTGCAACTCTTGTTTCCTGGTAGTTTGTGCCTCCAAATACAACCTTTAATCCATAACACAGTCTGAACCTGTTGTGAACTTTATGTAAAGTAAAATAATAGTTCTGAGGGAGACAGACTATGATGGAGGTGGATTAGTGCTAAAACAAAGCTTCTTATCTTGTGATAATGGGTACAACAGTGACACATTTGATTGTTTCTGCCTGATCTATGAGACGGACAAATAGAGGCTGCCTCTTGTCTTGAATCCAAATACGATAAGCACTCCAGGCATCACAGGAGCTGTTAGAAGACCAGCAGGAGGGAATATCTCAGCAGAATTATTTTATTTCTTCTCTTTGCTCGGAGATTGCCAGTGCCAGGTTGATTTAATCATCCACATTAACAGAGCTAATTAAAACGCCTCCACCCATTTAATTTAAAAAAAAACAAGCCTTCAGAATAGAATTACCTTGAGATTGTTTTCGTCCTTCAGGCCATTGGTATGCAGGGAACATGCTTGGCAATTTGTATCTTCAGCAGTCGTCCACGAGTGTTCCCTGTCACAGGAGTGTGATCAAAATGCATTGCTGAGAACAGACTGGATTCAAAAGCTGTTTACCCAGAAGATTATAGGCAGGTTGCAGGGTCACTGGAATTAAAGAATCACCACATTCATCATAAGCTATAATAAAAGGTGTGATGGCCCTCTTGCTCTAGCAGGGCCTATTGTGTGTGTATCCCCCTGTCTGTCTAATGTTTAGCAGTTCCCCGAGAAGCTCATTCGCACTCTTGGCGCACCTGGCCAGTCCCATAAGTGTTGATCGTCTGAGTCTTCCACTTCCCTCTCTCAATCATGGCACCACCTCTCTCGTTTGGTTGGCCTTGGCCACGTTAGTTTCAGTTTTACATTACTACAACATCTTTCAACTATCATTCCACACTGATCCAACATCAGACACACTCAACACTGATTCACATTATCCAGCTAACCATCTCAGTTTGTTCATCAGGTGGCCCTTTCTCGATAAAGTTGTATAAATTTCATTGTAAACATGTCACTCCTGTTTTTTGTTCACGGCTCATGAGCCAGTAACAGCAGATACAACCTGCAAACAATTGAAGCTTTGAGAGCCTCTATGATTACAATGAATGATCTGCTTTGATAAAAAACATTGTGGACTCATGTCTTCTGCGTGTTGCAGAAGCAGAGAAATGGTGTACAGTGCAGCCCAATTATCATGCTGGTTACAAACTGACGCAGTTGCCTAGTTTCCACATTCCACAAAAAAAACAACCAAAAACTTATTTTTCATGAGAACATTTTGAAAGAAATTGTCATACACATCGATCAGCAAATATGATTGAAAACACTGCAGCAAACATGGCAGACCATTAACTGTTCATGAAACATTTCAAAAGCTTTACCACAGAAGAACACCTTGTGCGTGCTTGTGATTACCATAATGTCTAGAACATAAGCTTATGCCCATGTTCTAATTTTACAACACTGGGTGAAAGCAGTTGTCTAATCTGCCTGTACACCTTGGACCATTGTGCTCCTGAGATGTTTTTCCTATGGAAAATGTGTTAATAGAAATATAATTTCCTGGGCTTGTCCAAATAACTTCAAAAACTTTAAGAAGAAAATTAAGATTAATCTTAGAAAATGTATTTTAATATTAAAGCAGATAAATATGTGAAAAATACAATGTCATTGAAGGGAGCGCATAACAAGCCTTCCTCATACACTATCGAGTACACCCAACTAATGACTATGTTGCTGCTAAACTGCATTTGGTTGTTTTCTGAAATTGTATTGACAACAACAAAGTTGAACCTGATCGGATCTGATCTATAATGTGAAATGAGAACTGGGATACATGTTCATGGTTATTATTTTGTCTGGGAAATACTTACCAGGATTTTATTCCCCATTCAGAATGCCACCCTAAAGTAAGGACTGTGTGACAGAAGCTTTGACGGACACTAATGACACTGATATGAGTAATAAAAAGGCAGGTGAAGATCTCTGTGAAGTGAAACGCGAACATTGCTGGGTCTATAGTGGGACAGTTTTTATTAAGTTTGGTAAGTACTTAAATTGCTTTTAAAGCAGTTAATAAAAATTTACCTGATTATTTTTGTTGTAGTTATAGGGATGTCAAGACTGTGGAATGGTGGGCTTGTAAGGGAAACAATCCAGGCTCATACGGTGCCTCATTATGGAACAACCTCCCTTCAGATCAGCCAAGTATGTTGTTTTGATAAACTCACCTCAATAAATAGGCTGTTTTATGTGATTGATTGTTTTGTGTACTGTCTGTTCTGTGTGGATGGATGGAACTTACACACTGTTTTGATCAGTTGATGATAGTGTGCTTTGATTGTTTTATGATTTCATATTTTAAATTTAACACTAAGTCTTCTGATTTAATTCAAAGATTTTCTACACTGAACTGACCATAGAGGGGTATTTCAGAAAGCATGTTTAGTAGAATCTCTGGATTGTTCACTTCCAGTAAGTATGGTAAGTTAAACACCGAGTCAGTTACCATAACTCATTCTGTGGACTCAACCTACTCGCAGGAAGATTTTCATCAACAAACACTGGGTTCGTCCAATCTCATCCCCATCTCCTCAGCCTGAAGCAGAGCCGTCAGATGTGGCCTTTTCTCATTACGCATGTTATTATAGCTTTACACCTGAAGAGGTTTGTGAGACCCAGATTGGATGTGCTTTCATACTTTGATAATTATGAAAATAAACAATTTCTCTTCATATTCTTTCACTTATCAAAAAAACATTTTCCAGCCGTATACCTCCGACTTCACACAAGTGTGTATATGTAAGTGTGACAACCATAGCATTTCAACAGTTGTCAGAGCTCAGATACGGAGGTTCACTATATTAATGAAGGCTTTTGAAAGACCTCTAGCACGATTTTAAGTTAGCACTGCCAAGGGGTTTGATTTCAGTGGAAGCGTTGCGTTACGTCAGCGCCTTGGTCGCCGCTCCCGATCGCTGCCATTCCAAACATCCTGTGTGAATTCAACTGAAGAACTGACCCTGCTGAATTATTGTGGCATTCGTGCCACCATAATCCCTTTGTTGTTACTGAAATCTTTACTGTTATCAATAGTTGCATTATTATAAACTTGTCTGCCAATCTTTTGTTTAAGAAAAAACAAACATTAACAGATCAGCACTGATTCTGTGTCAACACACAGGAGTGCCATGGCAATTTTCCCGCCCTCATACACTTGTAAGTACCATTTCCACTACCTTTTACTTTATGTGTAGCAGCCACCTGCTGACAGATTACCAAAAAATGAGAAATGTACCCAATTTATGGCACTTCATCAAGGGAATGAGCTGCTATTTCTCTGTTGGTGGTGATGTGTTTTTGCACCGCCGACCCCAACTTGACAGACAAAATAAGCTTAGGGACAGTTGTGTACGAGAAAGTCAGTAGCCTATCTCAACAACATGTCACATCCATTTCATTGCGCTTCTAACATTATACTCAAAATTTGTATGAGACACCCACAGGGGACATACTCATCAAGCGACACCAAACTGCGGCAAATAAACCACCTTTTACCACAAACTGCCGCGGCACACCAGCACTGTCGCGCACACATGTATTGACGGATTAGACTTCTGATATTTCAAGTCACTGAAACTATTTACCTCATGACAATTCAAGGCATACAGTGTATTTTACAGTCTGGTTATCCAGAATAGTTGAACAAATTTCATGGATGTAAATATTCTTTTGGATCGCAGGAACATACTGCAGCACACCCACTATCTATCATGCCTCCAAGTTTGTGTCGTTTTTTTTTTAACCATTCAATTCCAACACCCTGCCTGATACCTAACAGTCATAAAATTATAACCACTGATTGGTGTTCAGAGAGTAACATTGACTATCTCTTTAAAAATGGCAACAGTGAGTGGGTTGGATATATTAGGCAGCAAATTAACATTTTGTCCTTGAAGCCGTTCGGTCGTGTGTAAGCATCTGAGCAACTTTGAAAAGTTGTGATTGTTAGACAAAGGAAATAAATACTGGTTCGATGACTTCCTTGTGCAGCCATATGTCTTCTTCCTGGTGTTGGGCCTTTTGAATAGTAGAGTCCATCATTGCTATAACTGGGGCAGTGACAGCGGTACCCACAATAACCAGGGAATGGATGAACAACTCAATGGATAAATAACTGTAGTAATGGTGAACTATCAGAAAAGAATCCCTCATTTGCAATGACGTTGAGTATGTAAGAGTTATAGAAAATGAAAGGCATAACTGATATATAATGCATTGTAAGCGCCGTAAAAATACAAATATGGAAAATAGCAGGACCAGCAGGCTAAAAGCCAGCAACAGTGTAGTGAGCTACAGCTGACAATAATTATTTTACTTGCAATTCAAGCATCCGAACACTTAAAAAATGTAAATTTAGGTCCCCTCCGACAACCGCCACCTTATCATGGTGGAGGGGTTTGAGTACCCTAGTGATCCTAGGAGCTGTGTTGTCTGCCCTTGGTATGGTCTCCCATGGCAAAGAGGTCCTAGGGGAAGGGTCAGACAAAGAGCGGTCAAGACCCCTGATGGAGAGGAAAATTCAAGGACTCGAGTACCCTGCCTGGAGGGTTGGTGGCCGGGCCTTCACCCATAGGGCCCGGTCGGGTTTAGCCCAAAGCAGGGACATGGGTCCGTCCTCCTGTAGGCCCACCACCCACGGAGGAATCTGCAGCGGTCAACTACATTGTGGATCGGCAGTAGGAAAAGGCTGATGTCCTCTGGTGGACACCAGAGGTGAGGATGCTGTCAGGCTGAAGAAGGAGTCCTACAGAGCATGGCTGGCTTGTGGGACTCCTGAAGCAGCTGACAGCTACCGGCAGGCCAGGCGACACATGGCTGTGGCAGTCAGAGGCAAAACTCGATCGTGGGAGAAGTTCGATGAGACCATGGAAAAAGACTTTCGGTCGGCCCCGAACCAATTCTGGCAAGCCGTCCGGCATCTCAGGGGGGGTGAGTGGTCATTCGTACACTCTGTCTACGGGCTGGATGGGGACTTGCTGACCTCAACTGAGAAAGTTATCGGGCAGTGGAAGGAATACTTTGGGGATCTCCTCAATCCCACTAACACATTTTCCCAGGAGGAACTAGAGCTGGATGACTTGGAGTTGGGTCCGCTCAGCACTGGGGCTGAGGTCGCTGTGAGTGTTAAACAACTCCGTGGTGGCAGCGCCCCGGGTCGGATGAGATCCGCCCTGAGTATCTGAAAGCTCTGGATGTTGTAGTGCTGTCATGGCTGACACACCTCTGCAACATCGAGGGCAGTACCTCTGGAGTGGCAGACTGGGGTTGTGGTTCCCCTTTTCAAGAAGCGGGACCAGAGGATGTGTCCCAATTATCGGGGGATCACACTCCTCAGCCTCCCTGGGAAGGTCTACGCCAGGGTACTGGAGAGGAGAGTTCGATCGAGTTGAACCTCGGATTCAGGAGGAACAATGCGGTTTTCCTCCTGGTCATGGAACCCTGGACCAGCTCTATACCCTCTCGAGGGTGCTGGAGGGGACATGGGAGTTTGCCCAACCGATCCACATGTGCTTTGTGGATCTGGAGCCAAAACCATGTCCCTCGGGGCATCCTTTTGGGGGTGCTCCGAAAGTATAGAGTGGATGGCCCACTGCTAAGGGCCGTCCAATTTCTGTACTGTTGGAGTCCGAGTCTGGTTCGCATTGCCGGCAGTAAGTCAGATTTCTAGTTTGTCACCGATTCTGTTCTTAATTTTTATGGACAGAATTTCTAGGCGCGGCCAAGTGGTGGAGGGTCTCGGGTTCGGTGGCCTTAAGATCCTGTCTCTGCTCTTTGCGGATGATGTGGTCCTATTGGCACATTCTAACACTGACCTCGAGCTTGCAGTGGGACGATTTCCAGCCGAGTGTGAAGCGGCTAGGATGAGAATCAGCACCTCTAAGTCTGAGGCCATGGTTCTCAGCCGGAAAAAGGCAGAGTGCTCACTCCGGGTCGTGGAGGAGTTTTTGCCCCAAAAGGAGGAGTTCAAGTATCTCGGGGTCTTGTTCATGAGTGAGGGAAAAAGGGAGCCGGAGATGACAGACGGATCGGGGCGGCGTCTGCAGTGATGCTGATGCCATATCGATCCGTTGTGGTGAGGATAGAGCTGAGCCGAAAGGCAAAGCGCTCGATTTACCGGTCCATCTACGTTCCGACCCTCACCTATGGTCATGAACTGGGGGTCATGACCGAAAGAATGAGATCGCGGATACAAGCGGCTGAAATGAGTTTTCTCCGCAGGGTGGCTGGGCTCAGCCTTCGAGATAGGGTGAGGAGCTCAGACATTCGGGAGTGGCTCAAAGTAGAGCCGCTGCTCCTCCGCATCGAGAGGAGTCAGTTGTGGTGGTTCGGGCATCTAGTCAGGATGCCCCCCCGGGAGGTGTTTCGGGTAGGTCCATCTTGGAGGAGACCCCGGGGCAGACCCAGGACACGCTGGAGAGATTACATCTCTCGGCTGGCGTGGGAACGCCTCGGAATCCTCCTAAAGGAGTTGGTGGATGTGGCCGGGGAGAGGAAAGTCTGGGCTTCCCTGCTGAAACTGCTGCCTCCGCGACCCGGACAAGCGGAGGATAACGAACGAACCAACAAACCTAAATTTGGGACAATTTGTAGCATAGCTTTCTGGCATACAAACAAGACCCTACAGATAGTAGCAAAAATCATTGTTTAAACCATAAATGTGGGAAGCTATTCAGTAGGAGAAAAGAGTCACCTAACTTAAGAAGGAGCTATCATGTCTTCCTCCTTTTTGCTAATAATGATGTTTATCAATTACAGGACAAGAGTTAAAGTTCACGCATCTACCTTTTCAGCAGGAAAATCAAACTATTGAAAATGATGGCTTTGGTTTAGACAATCTTATAAAATATTAATTCATTATTGTGAAGTAACAATGAAAGGGAACATACCGGACATGCTTGTATTTTATTCCTTTTTGAGCATCATTACCCCAATCCTACGCATTGTGTGACCTGTTATGAATGAAAAATCAAAGTCAGGAAAGGAAGTATTCAGAGTAAGACAAGCAGTGGTTGGGGTGGCAGAGAGCTGGAAAAGACTAGAATTTTATCTCAAAAAAACCATGTACATGAAACATGTGAAACCAAATGTAAAAAAATTGCTTATATAATATATATATATAAAAAGTAACAACGACAAACCGAGAAAGGACAGCAGAAACAAAGGGGCTACTTTAATTAAAGAAGGTGGCCAAATTGTGAGGATTAAATGGGGGTTGATCTTACTAGGTAAGGCCATCTCCAAAAAACTGGTCTTGTTTGGTGTTACTGGTTGGCAGTGGTTATTACCAACCAAAGTTGTCGATGAAAGGACAACCAGTTAACCTGGTTGTCCAGCCTCATGGCTGCCTAGAGGCTTGATTCCAGTGGAAGCATCGCCTAACGGCTGCGCTGTGGTTGACGCTCCTGATCGCTGCCATTCAAAACATTGTGTGTGACTCCATCGGACACGCCGCGGCGAGTCTCAGCAGTGGCTCGACGCCCGGTTCCAAGTACGCGTCCTGTCTATTTTGATGGAAGACACATCAATTTCGAGAGCAAATCGAACCAGACAGGATGTCAAACAAAGAAATGAGTATTCGGTAAGATTTCTAAATAAATGTGCCCAGATGCTTTCAATAAAAATATACAATACTTTGCATTGTATAGATGAAAAGTCTTGACTTACTTAAGACTAAAAAACCAGTGGTCGGTCTGAGGATCAAAAGGTCACCATGACGAGGAAGAATTTATTTTGGAAGATGAGAAGATCCTATATAAGTGGGTTTACATGGGACACTTTTCTCCTTTGCGACGTAAACCTTTCCGAATTGCAATGTCGGTCGCCTGTTTACATGACTTGTGATTTTTTCGACCCGGTGTTCATATGCATCCATTCATCTTATCGGAAACGCTTTCAGACATGCGCAGACGATCCACACTCCCGTTCATAAGGTGATGACAATGTTTCGATGAATTGGGTGCCAACCGCCAACATCAGCCCAGAAGAAGAATACGACAAAGAGGGTATGTGCGGAAGGGAGATTTTGCCCATCTAACCGTCCAAATATGTTAAATTATTTCAAAGTTGCAATGAATAAATATCTCAGATGCAGACCGGTACTATTTTGAAGTCGCAATATTTAAAATGCGTCGCTGAAAAAACTCAGCGGAGCATTACGTCACTATGCTGGGCATGCGCAGACACAACTCAAACAGAAAGCTTTCCAATACAGCGTTTACATGCAGCGACCGGCTATCATAAAGGACTTAGACTACCTCCTTGCAAAGGAATTAAATCTCATTCGGAGATTTCATTCCTTTGAGATAGATAGAGATCTATCTATCTATCTATATCTATATATAGTCCTGAGAGCTACATTGTCTGAGGCATTAGCCCTTGACAGACGTGAGACTAAAAGGAATTCCAAGACCCCAATGATTGGGCCCCTCGCCCCCCCAACCCGAAGAAGCTTCATTGTGGCACCGTCCTGCACTAAAAAAAAAAAAATTGTTGGATTTACCAAATTCAATAGTGGACATTGGTTGCACACATAGCATTTGCTTTGGTACCAACTAAAAAAAATTGTGTTGAGCCAACACAAACTATTTAGGTTCAATCAACACAAGTCATGTGTGTTCATTCAACACATGTACTTAGTGTTGATTAAAAGTTATTGAATTTTGATTGAAATTAAATTGTAAATTAAATATTCTTATCATATTACTTTAACCCAATTCAACCACTTTATTCCAACACTATTTACTCAGTTAACTAAAGCAATGTTTATTTTAATATTCATGTCAATAACGTTGGAAAATTGGAAAATTAATTTCTTGAATTAATTAAAGTAACTTAAGATTTAAAATTACAATTACAGAAATAAAGGCCATTTTTCAAATAATTAATTGTCAAAATAAACATAAACATCTCCCACATTTTCCCCCACTGACGACGGTTTATTTCCAAACTTTTATTCTAGAATCTGGATGAACAATAAGGGTCTACACTTTAAATGTGTATCTTTTATAACTTACAGTAGTTAAGATAACTAACAGTCCATCTTAACTACTGTACTTTTTTTTTACTCACATATGGCATTTTTGAGGATTTTTTTTGGAACCTCTGATGGGATAAACAATAGGTTCAGTGACCCTTAACAACACAACAGGTGCTTAGTTTCAACTTCGCAGGTGTAGCAGTGGTAATGTAAAGTGCATCATAAATTAAATGTATTATTATTATAGATGGAAATTGGAGAGAATGGAGGCAAGAGGTGAATTGCATTGACACAACATACTGTGCTCCGTTGGATGATCGTTCAGTCAGATAAAGATCTAGTTCAGATTATTGTTTTATTGTTTAGGGGGTCAATCAGAAAACTGCATTATCACAACTCTCAGTACTCAAAGGCCATGTTGATAAACAGCAATAATAAAGCTATCAATTATCTAATTTAAAGTCCTACAAATTTGACTTGACTTTTAAAATCTTGCTTAACTTGGTTCAAATGCATTACAATGTCAAGAAATTACTCGCTCAATGTTATGTTTGAGATATTAATTTAGATGAACGCTGATTTGATTTATTCTAAGTCAGATCTTCTTGAGAGGGTTCAAATCTAGAGAAATCTATGATTTCATCAAGATAGCAGTCCGTTTCACTTGGTTGCCTATATTTATCAATTCCAGCGAAACACAATACTGTTTGTTCAACTCCCCATCAAAAAAATAAATGAGCAAGGGAGATGGCTTACTCCCTTTTCATCCAGTACTTCAAATTATAGTAAAATTATGATCCAATGACTTAGGCTTAAATGTTAAAAACAAGTATTTATTAAAATTAGATCAAGGCATTGTCTTTTTTTTGGACTCACCATGTACTCCTGCACCACAACTTCAGGATCCTCACTGAGGTAGATAGAGAGTCCTTTCATAATGCCCTTTCTGACAGCATCGATGTCATCCTCAAACAGAAGAACATATCAACACTAAAACTGCAGTTGTTTGTAGCAGGGATTACAGTGAACAAAGAATAATTTTCAAAACAATGAGCTAAAATGCGTAAAATCTTAAAACAGTGAGTGTACCTGTTGTTACTTTGTAGTTTTTGTCCACAGCATGTTTCAAGTTGGTATAAAATTCACTTTATTCACATAGTTTTTTAATAGTGACCTCACATCCACCAGAGAATGGGATACAAAAAAAAAAAAAGGGCAAAATAGTTAATCAAATTCTTACAGTAATCGTGGCAGCCATGTCTTTAAGCTTCTTGCCTCTTTGCCCAGATCATGTCTTTAACACCCTCAACTATCTGTGTGCAGGACAAGTTGTGACAGAAACATTGACTGTAGAGGCATAGTTGTGATACGCTGGAACTCTGCATTTATCTGAAACAGGATATTGCAAACTACATCTCTTGTCATTTGATTCTGGCTATGGAACATTCTGAAACATATCTAAAGAAATCAAGGGTAACTTTGACAGTAATACACATACAGAGTAAAAGGTCAAACTTGGCCTATTTTAAGACTTTGTTTTACTCACCTCCATTACGTCAAAGAGAGCAGGCCATCTCTCGAGTACATCAATGACCATGGGAGCATCACGAATGACTTCTTGTCTCCTGAAGGCAAATGTTTTCTCCATTTTAGCTCTGATTGTCTCTATATTATTATGCTTCTTGATATCTGAAAGGAGTTCAACCCTCGTCTTCTCCAGGGAATGGTCGCTTTTTCCAAGTGGAAGAGAAGGACAGTAGGCAATTTCCCCACTCTTTAGTTTCTTCACACCAAAGGCAGGACAGTGTTTCCCTTCTGGTTTTTGTTTTAAGGCATTTACACAAACCTCAGGGCATCCTACTTTCTGGAGATGTGTGCGATAGTTGGACAACTTGTATTTGAGACTGGTCTTCCATCCCCCATAGCCAGTGGTCGAACCCTTTTCTTGCAAACATGGCTGCTTCATGATGAGTGCCTTTGAGACTTGGTCAAAGTTCATTACATAGACTTTGAAATTCATTATATCTTGAGTCAACCCCCCTAATATGTCTGCCTTCAGCTTTGGATCAGGGATAAACAGCATCCCTTTTTCTTCGAAATCTTTGTTGGCCTTCTGAAGTTTCAACTCTGCATCATATGAAAAACGTGGAATTCAGATCACATTTGGCCATGAGGACCGTGAAGAAACGGACTCTGGAGAGGAGTGAATCACAGTGCTGTTACCAGAATAATATGCTTTTCCTGATGTGGATATGACTTTGACTGTAGCTTTGTTCATGAATTCCTTGGAAAAAAGTGTGTCCATGAATTGCAGCCAAAAGGGATCCTTTAGTTTACGTTGAGCCTTAATGTCAGACTCTAGTTCAGTCAAAGTTGAAGGCAGGCCAGCAGAAAACACCACCCTCTGACAGCTGTCCGGCCTCAGGATTACTCTTAGAATAGCTGAGGTTGTCATAGTTTCTCACGGTCTGTTAGGAAAAGTTTCCAATCAGTTCTGTTAAAAATGATACATGCAATTTTATCATCATATACCACATTACACATGAATTGAATTAGAGAATTAAGAGATAAGCTGCATTACTTTGAGTGTATGACAGCAATAGTACCACCAAAGAATAACCGCAGCACAACCAATCACAGCAGCAAATTTAAAGTACACAAACAGACTTTTCCCTCAATATGACATGACTATGTGGCTGAGTTTTTTCTCACCAAGTGCTTGCTCAAGGAGGAATTTGTTGGGTCCTGTAGATAATTATATAAAGAGTCTGGTCTAGACATGCTCTTTCTGGAAAGCACCTTGAGACAACTGTTGTTGTGAATTGGCGCTATATAAATAAAAATTGATTGATTGATTAAACATGCATCATCTTACCACAGACAGATAGATCACCTATACACACCCATCATACTTGTCCTGTAATTGATTCCCTTACTCCAGACATTTTCGCAAGATGTATTTCAGACAGATTAGGATCCCTCTGTTTAAAAGTTTCAGCAAGGTCCTCCTTCAAAAAATCCAATGGTAGAGTGGATCCATCTGAGACCGCCAACATCGGTTTGTCAACACTTGGAAAAGACAAGTTGTATCCAATCATAAACTGATGTTTTGCAGCCAATGTGGGGGGCACATTTTTTGAGAAACTTTGCCTCAAACCTGATGGTCTAAGTCCAACAAGAGGCCCAAAAAGCCTTATCAGCTGTGGATAATTTTCAATGTAGTGGTGTTTTGGCAGCAGTTTGTTAGGAAACAGCTCTTGATATCTACGTCTGTGGTCTGAAATTTATCTCAAGGAAGGCAATGGAGTCATCATTGTGGACCGGAGCAACAACTAGCTAAATAATCTGTTTAAGGTCAAACAAAACCTACCATGCTGGATCGTGTTCAGGAATCTTGGTCCCAATTAGAAATGGGAGTAATCTCAACAAGCTCCAGTTTTCATGGGCATTACCACCTAGGGTTTTTCTTGCTTGCAAGATTTCGGGGCAAAATATGAGGCTTATTTGTTTTGTCTGCCCACTTGTATGGACAATGCAGGATGTAATTGTTAATATCATCCAATGTGATATACTTCTTTGATGTAAGTAATGTGAGACAGTATGCAATTTCAACATGCACAATGCCTTCAAACAGATCATGGGCAATATCAGGAGGGTAGCCACTGACAACATGAAAATTAGAAATTAGAGATTTCTTTACTCCGAAACAACCAACCCCACTATCTACGGCTGCTCTGACATGAGCCTCATGGACTTCTTTTGATCTCAGGCTAAAGCTTCCTGATCTGACCTTATATGATGCAATGTCTGAAGTTGCTGCAGTACAAAACTGACAAAATTCTCAACACAGTCTGCTATTCCATGAGCTGCTAAATTTTCTGCAGCAATAGTCTGAACTGTGCCTTTCAGGAATCTGCCCAATTGTGGGACAAAAATTCCATCAACCTCTAAGGTTCTCAGATCATATAAAAGTGGCTCATCATAGCCAAACCACTTCATGTTGTTCGTTTTGCACAAAATTGCTGAGTAGATTGAGGACAAAGAGGAATGAGAACCTGGGGGTAGGTTACTCAGTTCCCAGCACAGAGTTTCTGGGCTTTACGGGAAGTCCCTAAAGGGTTACAGACCTCAAACTCATAAACATACAAACAGATACCCTCAACTCTTGCCCTGACAAAAAACTACTTTGATTGTAATGCAGACCGTCCCTCAAAGACTTGTACACAATTTCTTTCCAATTTAACAGCACTTGCAGGGTTCTAAGAATGGGGACATACGGAAAGGTTTTTTATTTTTAGAATCCTTTGCCTTGTAATATTGCTTACGCTGATATGTACAACTCAAAAGGACCACCTTTCACTATGGATTTAATTATGTGATTCCCTTTGTAGTGTAAATTGACTATGCCCTCTACTACAGTTTGATCAACATGAACCTTGTGCTCCTGAAAAATGTCAGTTAGGATGCTGACAGTGTGAAATCCCACATTGCTGCAAAATTGTATTCTACTACATTTGGAAGGGCCTTTTTTGCAACACTGCGATCTGTTTGTGCATCAGAGTCTGTCCCACCAATGTCATCATCTGAAGTATCTTCCACAGATTCTGGGTGAGCACAGGTGGTTGAAGTCACAATATCTGGTTTAAAATGTTTTAATGAATAAGAATTGTGTCTTCTACTCCTGTGGGATTTAAAGTTTCCTTAGATATTTGTCTGGAAGTTGCAATCTAAAAAAGCATATGTCAGAACCTTGTTTTTCTTCAAGTGCCCATTAATGTGAGCCCAGATAGCCCTGTCCGGGACAAGATCCTTACAAGGACAGACATGACACCTAAATATACAGCTCACTGATTTATATTGACAGTTTTTAGTCACATGCTATTTATTCAAATGAAGTAAAAGTGCATTCCACGTTTCAAATGTGCACGGGCAGTTTACATACACACAAAGATAAAAACTATTATTCCCAGAATGTCTATGCTTCAGTCAATAATGTTTCAGTACTTAAGAGCTACTTGGTAAAACTGCTGGGCACGCCAAGGCAACATTTACAGCCACATTCTGACACTTTTACAACAACATTTATTGTAAAGGTGAAATACAATAAAAATATTGATTCATTGTGAGAATCAATTGAGAAAAATATTAAATATGCAAGTGTGTCTGATTAAAAAAAAATTCAGCTAAACAGTCAAAAATATATGGAACATTAAACATCCATCAATACTAAATGGGTAGCAATATTGAATATGTAAAATTTTAAGTCCAATGATGTTGATAATTTAAATAACAGCATAACCTCATCCAACGTACAAAATTTTAAAAGTTATATACACCGCAAAAACATTTGAGATTTAGGCTGGTGGTTAAGTGCAGTACTAAACACGGACTGACACGGAAAACATTAAAATTCACAGCATTAATTTGTTGTATATTTTCTGTCCTTTTCTCCAGTATTCAACTACTAAATAGTCTAAACCTACTGCAGAACTAGAACAGGTAACATATTTCTAACAGTAATGGTGCCTGTTGACAAGTGGCAGAAATGTCATACCGAGTAAATATTGTCGTAAGAAATCAAATCATGTCAGATAATTGACTTATGTTGGATTCAAGGCTTAAACGTTATATTTCATACTGTATATGGCTAAGAATAGGCAATACTGGAATTCATCCCAGTCATGATATACTTACCGATTAGAGCGAGTAATGGCGTTGTAGATCTTTCTCCTCCTTCCTCCTGCAAATCCCGCTCAAAGCACAAGCTCCAATTGAAAAAAATAGTATTGCTATTTTATTGGATCACTTAAGCCCAACATGAACTCAGCATGTTCATGCTCACCCTCTGCATATCATTTAGATTCAACATAATATAATACAAACTAAACAATATAATACAGTTTGGCTTCAGACCATGAAACAATCATGTAAAAAGTACATAAGAAGTTTAGATAAATTCAACAGATGGCCATTCTCCTTTTTTTCAGTGTGTGGGCTCACCACCTCGGGATGGGTGTTGGAGTCGGTTGCGAAGCAGTACAGGTAGAATAAAAAAAAATAAACAAAAAAACTTGATATGATATTCACAGCTCCTGTCTTAGTTGATTCTAAGCCCAGGAAGCACCTGGGTGTGAATTAGGAGTGGGGCGAGTTTGTTTTACAGACGGTAAGGTAACCTTTGCATTAAATATTTGCAAAATAAAGGGAAACAGCTGCTTTGTAGTTAAGATTTTTACAGTTAACCAAATCAGGTTTAAGGTAACCAGCCTTTCTGGCATGTAGGTTTGTACCTGTATTATTTTGTTGTTGTTTTGTGTCATATTGACGGGGATTTTGAAAATGGGATCAGTGTGGTACCAGGATTAGGGCAATAGACTATGCGGAGCGAGTCAAACAATCTGCATATACATTACAGAATAAATTACATTTAATAGAACTGTCAAGTAAAAAAAACTTAATCACAAGATGTTCCAAGAGTGCATTTACACAATTTCTCCTGTTTCACTTTTTATACCAAATCCTTGACAGAAATGCCTATTTCTTTGTAAATATTTAATGATATTCTCAAAACAAAAGTACTTCATGTTTCAAATCACACTAAAGAAAATTCACAGTGAGCATGAATGAAATTGTCAAATTTAAGGTGCAAGTCAGCTTCAGCACCAACCAAATGCATGTATTAATGGAAGGAACAGAGCCCCAGCATTTATTATAAGGCTATCTCAGTCTTGGAGTGCAAACAGGCCCTGTCCTTGTTGAGTATCATCAGAGTGAGCTGGCTTCTTGTTGACGATTGTACACAAAAACACAACACAATTTGGACTTCACATAGTTTTTGAATGAAAGTGGAGAAAGAAGCAGTAAATCCTTTGAAACCAGACTAAAGATAGTAGTTGAACATCTAGCATGGTCTTACTTTAATCTGATTTGCTGCACAATTAACTGATATTATTCAGTTATTAAGGTTAAATCTACTCCTGTACAGAAATACATATTAATCAATGTTAGTCATTGATATATCTCACATCAGTGGCAGGTGAATAGAAACTAACTTCAGTGTCAGGTGGGACACCAGCATGGGCAGTATCTTTCCTCTCTAATGACAAAACAATTGTTTTATAGTGCCATTAACATTTTTCGAGATTCCCTTTCTAATATTGATTTTTTTTTTAAAATACATTTTACAAGATTACATTTGACCTGACACATCTTGACGACTATGACCTTACAATTCTGCTTTGCCAGAAACTCCTTGTTACTGAATAGACATTTAACGCATCATGCAGTTTATCTCAATGCAATTTGCTGCTTAAAGCTATGTTGTATGTGAAAGCCATCTCTCCTACCCATCTCTCCAGATTTTACACATCCATTTACTTTTCAGCAAATGCTTTTGGTGTGCGACTTGGAGCTGTGCTACTGCAGGGCGACGACCAAGAACCTGTGCAGTACATAAGCCGCAGTTTATGTACTGAAACTGTTTCCAAGGGAAACGAGGTATTCCACCATCGAGAAAGAAGCCATGGCAATGTAATGGGCAGTGGATACGTCGAAAAATTATCTGATGGGTGACAAATTTGTGTTGGAGACTGATCTTTTCCCAGGAGATTCCAGGAGATTCCAATGCAAGGATTACCAGGTGGTATATGTCCCTTCAGCCATACAGTGTCCCTTTCAGGATACAGTACAGACCAGGAAGGAAGAATGTTGTGGCAGATTTCCTGTCAAGTTCCTTCGAGAAGTGACTTTCGTAAGAGTCACTCCTCTTACGATTTTGATCATGCTATGTATCAAAAATTGCCCTCCTTATTACTCCTCACTTGTCCCT
This sequence comes from Lophius piscatorius, assembly GCA_009660295.1. NCBI lineage: Eukaryota > Metazoa > Chordata > Actinopteri > Lophiiformes > Lophiidae > Lophius > Lophius piscatorius. The sequence goes on from VRLP01003160.1 coordinate 29,709, forward strand.
TTCCCTTAATCCATCGCATTACACCATATTAATTTACTTTTGTTCATTTTGCTTAATTTACAATTGCTAAAGTAGCATTGCTCCACTAATTATCCTGGGTTTATTTGTGTTTGCAATTAGTTTCTGTTACGCACTCCTGTGGGGTTTTGCTCGGACCCAAATGCAGACGCGTACGACGTAGAGCAGGTGCAAAAATATTTATAGTTAACCAAATAACACGAGGCAAAAACAGGAACAGACACACTGGGAAGGGTTGGGCTGCATGACAACATGAGGAACATCATGCAACGAACTGGCACAGAAGGGAAGTAAGGACAGACTTTATACACAGACGTAACGAGACAATGAGACACAGCTGGAGGGGAAACACAGGTGCGCATGATGACCAATCACAGGACAGACACAGAGGGAGAAAGGAACACAAAGGCTTGAGAGTTAAAATTCACATCATAGCAGTAAGGTAAAGTAAAACACATTAAAGTTAGTTTCAATTATTTTTATTGTCTTGCAGATTATGATAATTGAACCAATTTTTTATTTGTTTTGCCAAATACTCACATTTGTTTGTCCCTTTTTTCACACCAGGAAGAGCTTTTGTTTGAGAGGGAACCGCCCACAATTTCCTGCCATTTATGGGTTTTGTTGATGTCACCAATCAGGTGAGGGTTAGGTTACTCTAAATTGCCCGTAGGAGTGACTGTGAGCAAGGATGTTTGTCTGTTTTTATGTATGTCAGCCCTAGCGACTCATACTCATGCTTCTCACCCAGTGTCAGCGGGGTCTGCTCCATCCACCGCAACCCTGAACAGGGTAAGCGGTTATGGATTATGAATTAATGATTAATGGATCTGGCAGCCTGACAAATACACAAAGGCAAGTTTTTGGTAACAAAAATGTGAAAAATGTATGAGTCATACTTTGTTATAAGTTAATTTTCCTTATTGCACTTCCAGAGAGCCACCAATTACTCTGTCACATGTCGATGTGTGCGGACTCACAAAGCAACTGTTTACTTCATTTTTGAACTAAACCGCTGATGCAATATACGCAGGGGGGACACATATGCATATTGCTGACAAGAATTGAGTTTTAAATGTTTGTATTTATGTATTTCAATTGACCAATTATTATTTTCATATTTGGAAAAACATTTAACAACGTTAAATAATGTGGAAAGTGATCCATAGGCTTCTTCCATACACACATCTGCCTCAAAATGAATCATCTCTGTCTTGGTTAAAGATTTCATTAGATGATCACATAACCTCTTGCTTGTAAGTAGATGTAGAAACCTTTCTTACGATATCCTCTACACCAGGGGTCTCAAACTCAAATTGGCTTAGGGCTGCTGATGGTATTTTCGTCTCATAGGAGGGCCATGTCAACATTCAAGTATGAGAAAAAACTTTATTCAATATTTCTTAACATTTATTATATTCTTATTATTAATAGTTTCCTCATATTAACAGAAACACATGCAAACCGTGATTACAATGCATTTGCATATACATTGTAATCAGCATTTAGTGCAGGTTTTTTTTCCTTACTTTATTTAACACTAAATAAAAAATAAATAGCTTGGCGAAAAATCAAAATGAACTGACAAATTAAATCTCTTAATACATTTATACTATTTTATTTCTTGCCAGACACCTGACAGCGCTTCTGTTCAGAAACCTGAGCAATATTTGGCCTGATGGAGGTGGCAGTTGAAACCCTGAGTACAGCATCAAGATGGGCATCACTAACCCTGGACCTGTACTTACATTTATTAAAGGTCATAGTTGAGAAAAGATTCTCAAACAAATATGTGCTTCCAAAAAGGCCCATTACCCGACTAAACACTTTTGACAGCTCTGGGAAGGATGGAGGCAATTCTCTCAGAAATTGTCCAGTCATGTCTGCTTTTCCCTGTGCCTCTCTGAATTTAGTGTTTAGTTCACTGTTGCACTGCAAGTCAATAAGTTCCATTTGCAAAACACTTGGCACACTCTCCAGCTGAAAGGAAGTCTGCAAACAGCTGGAAAGTGTCACGGTGGGCCTTGAAGTCTGCAAAAGGCTGATCAAATTCCTGCAGTATGTTTCCAATAGCAGGGACGTACTCCTCACCACTGAATTCTGTGCCACAATCTAAAGAGATCTGCATGCTGTGAAACTACTGTGGTTTTTAGTAGAAAGCTGAGTTTTCCATTATCTCAGTTTTGTGTCGAAAGCTTCCAAACTTTCGTAAGCTGTTGTGATGAGCTGAACAGGGCACTGCAGCTTCAGATTAAGAAGCTCAGCTCCTGTGTTATGTCCAATACGAATGCAGTGTCCATTCCCCATTTTGGATCATCAAATACAGGAACATCCATTCTGACATCTTCCATGTAATTTTTTTAACTCTGCTCTACTCTAAAAAGAATCTCCTCAGGACATTTCCTCTGCTGAGCCAGCGCACCTCAGTGAAAAAGCACATCGTCATATGTTGAATCAAATCAAGAACTGGCGGTGCAGTTAACTCCTGGACCTTATTTTTATTCATATATTTCAGGACAAGAGACATGAAATGTTCATATTTCAGACATTGCACAATGCCTTTTGGTGTAAGATGCAGTGCAAAACTACTGGTGCATCTGCATTTTCCTCCTCTAACTTTCTCTTTGCACCACTAATGGGTGATCCATCAGTAGTTATGGCCAGCAGTCTGTTCTATGGCAAACCAGCTCAGCTGCTGAAATATATCCTTGGCTGTGGCACAGACTGAGCAACTCTTCTGTCACTCCGAACTTCTCATTCATAACCCTGATGAAAATGGCTAGCTGAGCACTGTCCTTCTGTCTGTGCTTTTGTCCTGCACCACAGAGTATCCAGTGAAAGCACGCGCTTGGTCCCCTAACTGTTCATAAATATCACTTGATAGGTTAATAATGTGTTCCACCACCGTGTTTGCCGACAAGGATATATTATTGAACAAGCTTCTCTTGTCCGGACACAGCATATCAGTGACTTGCAACATGCAATCTTTCAGAAAGTGCCCAGAAGTGAACAGCTTTCTTGCATTGGCAATCAACTCACTCACCACATTACTTGCTTCAACGGCAACATCGGCATCATTGTTGGCCCTGAGGAAAAGACTTTGCTGAGAAGTTAGTCCTCTTTGTGGCTGCGTTGCTCTAATCTGAACTCCCCCAAAAATACTGCAATGTCCATCTTTCTTGAAACAGTATGTGTTCACAGTCCAACTTTCATTCCTGCTTGGTGCCCGACATCTTTGCTGTTTGCAAAGATGTCGGGCACCACCACCTCTGCCCTTTGCCATTGTATTGCACAATGAAAATACTTTTTATTTAACTTTTTAAAACAAATATAAATCGTTTTTTATTACAAGGGGCAGTTTAAATTGATATGAAACAAGAACAAAATAATAAAATGATTTAATGTAATGAATGTAATATTTTGTACATCTGTCGCGTGCCGGAAGAACAGGGGGTGCGGGCCGGATGCGGCCCGCGGGCCGCCAGTTTGAAACCCCTGCTATAAGCAATGTAAATAACAGACCTAGATGTTGTCAATTGCTCATTACTCACTGAAATTGTTTAACTACACTTCGACAAATTCCAATCAGACGTTGTCAACAGCTACGGATTGATGAGTCAAAGAAGCTGAATATCCTCCCAGCACTTTCAGTTACAGCTCATGAAACACTGATATATGTAGGCTTTCATTAACGCATCATGTGACCTAAAAGATCCTACCACTAAAGACAATTTTGGCTCGTTACGACTAGTGACAGGGGTTTACACTCATTCAGACGCATGACAGTACAGCACGTCTCACTCTGCAGAAGCGAGCTGCGTTTGCAACGGGTGCCTTGAGGCCATAGACATTGTCATAACGACGTAGCAAAACCTGTTGAAAAATGAAAACCATCATCTTCTGTATTTTTTCTCTCTCACAGAGGGAAATGTGGCAAACATGATGGAGTCCTGGGTGAAAGATTTGCAGTACAATCGATCACCTCAGACACTGAAACACCAGGGATTCACATTTGTCTTACATAGCTATTAACTGCTTGAGAGGTGTATTTTTTTTCTTCATGATGCAGAAAATTTATGGAACTACTATACTCACTTCTGCTACTTCTGTAAATGCATTCCCTTTGCAAATCCCCAACATGAGACAAAAAAACATCCCCATGATACATAAGCTATTCATTCACATTTGCATGGTTATGTTGGAGGCTGCCTAGACCCACTCTCTATGCAATGCTAATCAATTCCTGCAGCGGGTGGATAAGACCATTGCACCCTCCCTTTGAGCAAGAGCCAACACTAATATGAATGACTCATTTGCAATGTAAAACAAGATCAATTAGTAATCCAGCATGGAGGATGCATGCAAACCACCCCTTAACCTAGAACGTAAATACTGGTTTCTTAAACAAACGGAAGACTGGTTTGGTGCTTCATTGCTAACAGGATTCCACATGTGTGCATTAGTTTGTGAGGCTGTCAAAAAAATGCAATTTCCCATGATAGCGAATGGACGAAACCAATTACAAAATGATTCAAACACCATTGCAGACATTTCCTCTCAACCCTTTATTGATGTAATTGTTTCCCATTCAAATTAATCTAAAAAGACCATGGCCCCCAGTCAAAAAGAGCAAAAATATAGTAGACCTTGTATGTTATTCTTTCTCTTCTTCATTCTCTCTGATTTTCCTCTCTCCTTCATGTGGAACCATCATGTAAGCAGCAAAACATTCAACATGCAGAGGCTAAGGAACTCATTTGGGGATATGGCTACTCTTATCCCATATTTCAGCTGAGGAACGAGGTTTCTCCTCTAACCCCCTGCTGCAATGCTTATCAAAAAGAAAACAATATTCCTTCTCTTGCATGTCAGTCATGTTTAATTATCTTATTGTGGCACAAAAATGATTTCAATGGCCCAGGATCGAAGTGGGTAGGGAGTATTGGGGACTGGGAGTCATATCTGTAAGCTCTGCAGATTCTACAGAGGGATCTGGAATTTAATGGGAGTGATGCTAAATAGAGGGTGAAATCTCCCTCCTGTCTTAATTCTTCCTATTCCCATCAAGTTCAATGGCTTTTATGCTTGCCTATCCCATTAATCCATCTAGATTCTTTAACTTTTGAACTTCTGATATAACGTACACAATTGTATTGTTGAGCTGAAGAAATTGCCTCCTGCTCGGAGTTTTCTCAGTTATGTACCATCACATTTGTCCGACACAATCATATATAATGTTTTATTTAATAGTAATAACTTAATCTGGACAGCACTATTAAAAGAAATCTGAGAAAACAATGTTACTTGACAGATAAAGAAAAAGTAGGATACTCGGGAGTCAATAAATTATGAGAAAGCCAAACATAAGAATCACAACATCTAAGGTAATGCTGCGATAAAATCATATGATTTTTGTATCTTCAAAAATCTGATGTGTTGAAAACAACAAAGCACACAACAGAGAGCTAAAGATAGGTTCAAGTAGTCAGGATGATACAGTATATTGTCACCTCATGTTGGCCATTTTTCCCTGTCTCTCAGTCTCACTCTATGCTCCCTCCTCCCCTTTCAACCTGCTAAAGCATCTGGGTGCAATAATCTACTCACGTGGAGGAGGAGGAGGAGATGAAGAGGAGCAGAGAGTGAGGAGCTGGGGAAAGCACAGCACGGAGCTCTCTCTGGGAAGGTCTTTTTTTTTCCCTGTTTCACTTACATTCACTTTTGTCCCTTAAAGCATTTTTGTTCTTCCTTACTTTTCTAGATTGTCAGGCTTTTATTGTTTTAGTTAGGGCTGAAGACTACTGATAGTCCTGTTGTTGGTGTTTGTTTTTGTTAGGATTTACCTTATTAGGGCGACGGTCCATTGCAGGGCCGGTCCAGTGTTTCCCTTCTTTTGTTCCCTTTGGCTGTGGTCTCCAATCCCCTGTGGTTCTTTATGTCGGACTTTAGATTTTGGGGACAAATTAATCTGGTAGGTAAATTTAATTTATACTGATTGTTAATCAAAACAATCAGAATTAATAAATGCAGTGGCTTCATTTATTAGACTTTAGAGTTAACACATGTGATTGGACAAATATGTAGGCATTGAATGAGATTAGTTGCAGGCGAACCCTCAAAGGAGCCATAGATGGGTGCTTAACATTGGTGATAGGGTGGAGATGTGGATAAAAAATAGCGATGAGCCATAGATTGCAGCACAGTGAGGGAGACAACAGCTTTTTCCCTTATTTGTTGTTTTGTCAGGAAATTAAAGGTCAGAATTGAGAGGTAATCATAGAGGATGATGCGCACCCCCCCACCACCACAATTACAGAAATATAGAAGCAAAACGACAAAAAATGAAGCAAGATCACCCAACAATACATGTAATTACCACAGGCACATGCAATGACTACAGAGCTACAGATGCCATGTTCAAATTATCAGGCTCAGCTGCCTCAGCCGGATATCTTTATTTCAAAGATATCTGAACACAATTTTTTTTTTTGTTGTTGTTGTTCAGATTATGTTTGAGTCATCTCATATGTAGTTTTAGTTCAATTACATATCCGATACATGGCCATGTGACTGAGCGCTGGTCGTCATCAAGCAGAATTGATACATGATAAAATAAAATAGTTGAAAAAGTGTTTTTTATCCTCCACAGCAAAATACATAGAATCAGGCCCATCTTTGGTTTAAATACCACAAGTGGTCAGGTAAATTGTGTAAATGTTTTGATGGTAATGCATATTACTCAAACTATATCAATGTGAGCTTGCATGTCATTTTAGAGGATGTCCATCCTATAGCTCTTTGCATCTCATTGCAATTATGAATATGAACCATCAAGATGACAAATCTTTATTAAGCAAAGATGCATAATTGAACACTGAGACTTCTATTGTGAACTTGCCAAAATAACGACAAGGAGTAACACGATTACCAAAATGATTGTCAGACCTCATTTAAATGATATGCTAAAAAGGTCACAGACTCCCTGTGACTGGAGGTGTGGTTTTTAGGTCTTCTTTAGGGCAACATGTATCAAAAATGTTCTATTCTATAGCATTTCACTGTGTGAAGTACTGGTCCAAACAACATTATTTTCACAACAATATAGGCTCCATCACTGCAGTGGTTCCACGGTATAATGGTGAGCACTCTGGATCCGAGTTCAAATCTCAGTGGAACCTGGTCTTGAAAAGTGTAATAAGGTCTGAGACATTCACTCCCATTGTGGCCTGAAGATTAGGAAATCGGGTGGCCTAGTTGAGACAATGACGTCACCTTTCTACACCTTATATCAATACCTTTGACCAGATGGCCTTCATAACATGGACTTGAAAGTGAAGCGTCTCGTCAAAACGCCATTAAAACCTTTTATATGTAGAGACGTTTTTCCTTTGTATTGTAAAAAAGTTTTTAGTTCTGATGACAACACAGTCAAAATTCATTAAATTATCTGTAACCTCTTGTCTTGTTCAGAGTCATGGGGACTGGAGCCTACCCCAAGCAACATTGGGTGCGGGGTACGTCCTTGATCCCAGTCCCCTGTTCATCACAGTGCCGACAGATAGAGAAAAACAGCCACTAATACTCACTCCTAAAGGCGATTTAGAACCACCTACATAGTCAGAATGAACTTTTCAAAACATCACAGAGTAACACCACTTGCCTGTGGATAAACTTAAACAGCACAGTGGGTAACAAACAAAGAGACCATGACAACAGCAATCACTGTTAACTCATGACTGTGTGGCCACAACACAATGTATCAAAATAATAATGTTTGCTGATGATACAGCTGGGGTAGACCAGGGGGGTGTTTCTGGAACAGGGGTTAGTGGAAACTCGGAGTTGGTTAAGCCTGAGATGAGGGTCTGGGTTTTCAATTTTAGAAAGTGGGATTAGTTGGGTTCTGACTCAGTTACTGAGGTACCTCATTCAGTGAACTTAACTTGCCCGCTGGCAGGTTTACTCCAAGGAAGCCTGAGCTTGCTCCCAACTGCTCCCCCTGAGCTAACAGACATGACGTGTCCATCAATCATTTGTCATGTTGATAAATTCACATCAGGAAAGGACTGAGAGAAAAAGATTGAAACTGCTTTCATTCCATGATTTAAGTGAATGAGATTGTCAAACTTTAGATCTCAAACATCTCCAACCTTGGATGTCTCTCACATCCCAGAAAAGTCTTTGTGTTCCTCTCAGTTTTTTTTGTTTTTTTTAATGGAAGACTCTTTTACAAAATCAATAGAATATTTTATACAAAAGCTACTGAAAAAAAGCCATTGACTTATATTATAAATAAGTTCAAAATCAAAGTGAGATTAAATGATGAATCTATCTGCCATCCATCAAGTTTGATTCGGTAAAGTTGATAAACTTCCTTGCTGCAGTAGCAACGTTACCCGCTGACCATACGCAATCCTCTCCAGCTCACTCCGTGGGGTGTGGGGGTGCTGAAGCATTCTTAGATGAAATATAAAATTCCTCCAGTGAGTTCTGTGTCCACTTTAGAGAAACTCCGTATTTGCCTTTAATTTTCAGTTGCTTTAGCAACTGGAATGGCAAAATCGCATGCGTTCCAATCGTATAAGCTGTGCTGAAACCCGAAATCCCGAGTTTCCCATCTCAGGCTTGGTCAAGATCAAGGTCAGCACGAAATGAGAGTATGTTAAGCCCACTTCTTGAAATACCCCTCTGATCTCCAACATGACAGAGATTTACCATCTCAACAACTGATGCTCTCAGAACCATCTCATGCTGAAACTCAGCCAAAGCAAAGACCTGCTACTTGAACTCGTTAGAAAGCAGCTGAGGAACTACCACTCATTCATTATCACGGGCGCTAAGGTTGAGAAATTTTACTTATATACTTAATAAATAAAAAGATAAACCATATCAACACACTGTTAAAAAAAAGCCTGTCAGCATCTCTACAGACTTCAAACTCCCCTGTAAATAAGTAACTAGCAGCACCAGGCAAAACTGCTTGGTCATTAGGTGGTGGTCCATTGGGCTTAGCAAACCATCATAAGCACCCTCCCTAACTTGCAGAACATTTATTACAGTTGATTTGCATCAAATACCAATAAAATTCTCAGGGAGCCCAGAAATAGACTGTTCTCTCTGCTACCATCAGGATGTGTTACTGCTGCCTGAAGGCCAATACAGAGAGGAGGAGGAGGAGGAGCTTCTACCAAGAGACCTGAGATCTGCTTACTCAGTGCGAACTTGACCTAGCCTTCCCACTATCACCACAAACCTACATACACACACACAAACTGGGTTTTGTGGGACTACCAATATAATTTGCAAAATACTGCCCCTTAGAATGTTTTTCAATGAATTGCTTTTTTAAATGGTCTTTTACTCTTTTCTCAGTGAGAATCGTATTGTTAGATTGTGACAAGTAAAATTAACATTTTAATCTTCTGTCCACACATAGCTGGCTTCAGTTTTCACAAGAAAGGCTTTTGATATTTAAAATGGTGACAGTAATGATGTCATTTCAAATGAGTGCGCTTTGGCACCAGGTTTTTGAAGTTGTTTTTTTTAGTTGGTAGTGCAGAGTCCCTCAAACAAGAGATACAAAACCCGACCCTGGGAATCGAAGGATAATTGATTATAATAATATATATAATAATTGAGACAACAAAATATATTCAGATTCCCATATCAGTGTGTAGACTCCAAGGATGAGAATTACAGAAAATTATACCAGATGTTCCTGCCATGGACTAAAGTGAATAACAACAATTCAGTTATATAGCACTCTTACTTCATATTCTGCTCACAGTGAAATAGTTCTCAAGTTGAATTTTGTAGAGACCATGGGATTATGTGTGCGGACATATTACTGATACTTGTAGTAAGATTATCTCATATATGTATTTCATTTGTATATACTGATCACAGCATTAACATCATTGTAGAATTCATAGGACTAATGATTTTCTCTGCATTTTCATCTCAGTAGATCATTTCTCCTTGATGCATCACCCTTTCTTTAAAAGACACTCAAATTCTACCTATGTTTTGCCACTCCAATTCTGTCATTACAGTCCTTCTCTCACTGCTGACCACCCAGAGAGGTGCAGTAACACACTGTTTAATATTTACATCTTAAATTGTACCAGAGGATTAAGGTGCGGCATACATCCCAGGAGGGCTGTTATAGAATGCTAACTCAGCATGGATATGCTGAACACAAAAGGTAGACAAGGTAAGTCCTTTTTGTACGCTTATCTCCTAAATTAATGTATCTTCCAATTAAATCCTTCTCAAGCAGGATTCCACCTTGATATGGACAAACAACGGGTTCCTTATTGTTTACCTCAGCAGTGAAAAGCTGCTTGTTAGCTGCCCAGATTGATTGCTGTCATGTCACATTACGTTCATATCATCATTCATTATTTTGCAAATGATAACGCCTAACAATGTAACTTGTGTGCCATGAGATGAGACAGTTAACACAGCAAAGGCAGAAAAAACAATAAGATTTCACTAGCTCCTGGTTGCATTTCTGTGTTTGATTCTTGCCATGCATCTATATCTTTGATAAATAGTACATTTAAGTTTTTTTTGTGAGTGTGTGTTAGTGAGACGAAAAGTAATGTGGGAGTAAAGCCACAGACAATTTTTGACTCTTTTTAGGGTTGATAAAGCTAAGGCTACATTCATACTAACATGCTGAGATAACTCAAATCCAGATTTTGCCATAATCTGACACCATTTGTTTTTTTTCATGGGCCATGTGAACACAAAAGTTTGACCTTTTCTGATCAGATTTGTCTCAAATTCACATGTGGTCCTGGATTGGATACATATCCAATTTTTGTTAACTATATGTGACGTGAAGGAGAACAGTCCCATCAGGACTCATGTGGCCTTTTTTGCAAATACGCTTGCAAGTGTTTGCTTTCCTCAAAAGCAAAATGTCATGCATACCAGGTATATGCTGAGACCTTTACAATGGCAGGTCAGCATAACCTGGGGCATTATGTAGTCTTACAATAAACAGCATTATATTAGATTATTGTACGCAGTTGATGGCATCGCTCTCTCTATTTAGTGTGTGTGTGCATGTGTTCTATTAGAACCTATAAAACCGCACAGAGTGGCAGAGTAGCATTAGTCTTGTCTTAAAAGTGAACTGGGTTTGATTGATTTGTCGGGAAACTCTTCATAACAGAAAAATATATCAACGTTGCATCGTTGACGTTTCTGTCGTTGATTGAAAACGAAGAACCTTTCCTCTTGATGTCATTATTGTTCTCTATAATTGAAAACCTTTAAAATGTAAATAACCATAACACATCTTAACGCATAACACTTTCTAACCTGTTCAAACGCAAACCCTAATTCAGCCATACTCATTTCACAGCGCAAATTCCCAATTAACATTACATCGGTCATATGCCTGAAGTATTAATATATCATAAATAAACCTGAACACTAAGTTTTTATGTTCTTACAAACAAATTAAAAAGGAATAAAAAGGTGCCATCTGTGGCTTGATGGGTGGTGCCTTGCATGGTAACCTCTGTCTCCAATGTATGAATGGTACTGTATGCAGATGAAAGCTAGCTTTTGTTGTGAAACTGCTTGAGTGGTGAGAATAAAAATGCTGTGATACAGTGATTTTTGGGAAGATTTTGATGATGACAGTGGAGGTTTGAGATCGCACTACTATACAGAAGGACATGATATGTGAAGAACCAAAGGATTCAACAGCTGCTGGAGTTGTTATGGATATAATTGTTAAATGGTCCATACAGTGCCTTAGTGGTCTATTTGACCACTCTAGCCCCTTTCACAACACAAGTCAGCCTTCACCCATTCAAACACATCCATATGGTGGTGGCAGAATTTTCATACACAAACCAAAAGCCATTGGGAACAACTTCTTCAGGTTCAGTATCATGCTCAAGGAGTAAGCCATATTTATTTATTTCTCTTTATACATTCATCATTGATCAGCTTGGATTTAATTTTAAATCCAAGCTTAAATCCAAATTTAAACTGTAAGTAGCATATTTCTTTTGCCAAACTTTGCTCTTTTGTCTTTCCTCGTGTTAATGGCCTTCATCCTCTTCTTCCCGTCGCTGGATGAAGAGGGTGACCTAGAGTCTGAGTCAGAGGAATCAGACGAGTGGCAACTGGAAGTCTTCCTGAGAATAGTAAAAGAACAAATGAAGAGAAAAAGATGAATAACATTATATCATTGAACTTTAAGAGATAAATTAAGTTGTTTTGGATACCCTTGTTTCCAGAAGAACTGTATGAATATAAACCATTTTCCTCACAGACGATGTTGTCCAAAAACGGATGGAAATGAAAGAAGTTGGAAATACCAAGGATGGATACTGGTGGTAAGTTATTGATTCCTTTATGTTTATTGGTTTTTATTTGTTTATTATTGTGCCATGAATCACAAACTTGTTTCAGGAATTGTCCAATCCAAATCCAAAGTTGTTTTGCAAGGCATTTTGCCAAATGTGGAAGAATCCCTTCCTTTTGCCAGTCACCTGGAAGTGCATACACCATAAAAAGAAAAGTTATATTATACAGTCTCTACATCAGTCAATTTGACCCTAGTCACTTGAGTAAAGATGCCAAGGTTAGTCAACGATAGAAATACATCCCAATCAAATCCAAATCCCTGTATTTATGTCATTGTACTTATGTAAACTTTTTAAAGTACTTCATTTTTTTTGTATTTGCTGTAATTTTTAGCTATAAATAATATAGCTCAAAGGTGGTCCGGAACGCAGAAGGCAAGGTGCATTGTCAGTACTGAGATTCAATCTATGATTCATCCTACAGTATATTGATTGTTTGCTCAAAATACACAGTAGGACCAATGACAATCATTATTATTATTATTATTTTCCATGTTGGACATATCAAGGGATTTGAATTCCAACCACCGCGCTATGCACTTTAATCCATCCATCTACCGCAACTCTGCAGAGAAGTGGTCCTTCTTACTACCTAATAATGATAATAATACATTTTTGTGGACAGCTTCCCATGGTACAAAGGAGATACTTTACATAAGACATTTTTTTTAAACTTTTTCTTATACATGTTAAACACAATCCAATGACACCTTTTTATGATTCAGGAATCAATACCAAAGCATGCTTTGATTGTACTACTGTATTATATTATTGATTTAAAAATTAGTAATTCCAAATAGGGAAACAAATTTCTGAAAGTTTTTCATATCCAATCACAGAATTGTTGCATGTTGCAGGTTTGCCAAAGGATTAAGACTGAGACAAGTGGATTTAATTGAAAAGGGAGTCCATGGGAGCAGCCGCATTTTGACCAAGATGTCCAAGAAGCTAAGACGGGTGTGTGCGAGCAGTCAAGTGGTGGTGGTGGGGGGGTGGGGGGGGGGGATTAGAATATGTGGAGAACACACCTTTTTTGTAATCTGTGAGAGCAAATTCTGTCACAAGAGAAAGTTAAGAATGTTAATTTTGGTACTCTGTAGGTACATGGTTATGTTTTTATTACACATAACTAATTAATTCAGTTTGTCATTTGTAGAGCACATTTAAAACTAATTAACAGCGGTTGGTTGCTTTTAAATTGGCTGCTACAGTATATAGTACTCAGTGGGTGACTTGTTAATTATTGGCAAGGGGGATGGACGAATAAGAAAGTTAGGGTTAGGCTAAACCTAAGACAGTAGGACTATCCTAAAGGTCTATCTCAATTTGTTATATTATAATTGTGAGTATAATTTAAATTTTATAGACCTGTATAGAGACCTGTATAGAAATCTACTGTAATATATAAAAGACATGTTTGCAATGAGTATTTGTACAGGTTCTGTTAACTGTGGCAGATGGACAGGATCACGTTGTCTTCATATCCCCAAGACTGTTGTTCAAATATCTGCCACCTGGATTCCCCCTGATTTGTCCTTGTCGTCCTTATGAATCTTTTAATTTTTTCAGTATGCACGTGGACGGTTTGGTGCTACCTGGAGGAGAGGCTGGGTCTTTGGACTGTTAGAGGTAAATCGATGGCGAAGACGGCTAGTCTTGAAGTTTGTTCACAGAAAGGCTACGTCCCATTATACAGAGATACGTCAGACCAGCAAGTAAGATTCTGAGTGATCCCTGGCGCCCCTATCACAGACTGAGCAACATGAATATATTCATTACCAATTCAACCACCAGAGGTTCTTCATTCACCCATCTAAAGGAGCATACACACGAGATATAGAGAGGTCCTGGAGGACCTTCAAGCAAGAGGTGTACTGATTCAGGGGCAACATGACGGAGGAAACATTAAGAGAGACCCTACGATTCCTTGAGTGGACTGAACTGGTTGGGTAAACGACACAGAGCTGGAGCCTTGGTCGCCTTCTCAAGGACAAGAGCAACATATCTAAGACCTTTATTACACACATCCTTCATTACACACAAACAAACATGCAGGCATGAGCAAACACACACACAGTTTAGTTATGTGAGAGATACACCGATCAGCCATTACATTAAAGCCATTAACAGCTAAAGTGAACACTGATCGTCTCGTTACAATGGTCCCTGTCGAAGGCTCAGATATTATTTTGCAGCAAGAGAATAGTCAGTTGTTGATGTGTTGAAGGCAGCAAAGGGTTGACATGGCTGTAGTGGTTTATCTACGTTTTACCTCGAAAATATTTGAATAGGGGCACCACCAAAAGTTAATTTGGGAAATTATAAAATCTAGAATTAATCAATTCTTCATTTCATTAAACTTAAAATTCTCACATCTGAAAGTTATGAACTCTTTTATAAAGTACTCTCATTTCTCCTCAAGAAGGAAAGACAGGACACCTGTTCTACTTAAATATGAATCTGTTTATTCAGCTACACACTAAACAAAACAGGATAAATATGGATAACTGATAATGAAGTGGATAAACAGGTTGTATATACAGATGTGTGTGTGTGTGTGTGTGTGGACTGATGGTTCAAAAGCTGGGAGTTTGAGAAATAGGTAATGGTGATCGGGAGGGCTTATTGACGGTTTTGATTCTCTGGAACTTAATCATTGATAAAGGCATGATAAAATTGAATGCAACTTAGATTTTATGCATCAACCCCAGATCATGAATGAGCATGATAGAACGATCTTACTGGTGCCGGTCAACATCACATCCGTGGATCGGGTGCTGCAGTCGATCAGGCAGTTTCCTCTCGCTGGAAGAAAGGAAACTTCTCAAGGTCACATGATGACTCGTCTTTTCGGGACCCTGTCGTCGCTGCCGTATGGAGACTGGTGGCTGCTGTGCACACACGTCCGGCTGGACAAGAGATGGGCTAGGCACCGATCGTCCTTGTGCCAGGAAGTAAAAATGGGAGCAGAAACTTTGCTCCAGCGTGCAAACTGATTTCAAGGGAGAGCCCCAGGCCTCGCGAAACTCCTGAAGGAAATTGACCAATGCAGCTAACAGTCTTGAAAGTAAAGGGATTACAAATTGACTCTCAGGAGCAGGTTCCAACAGAAGTAAGAAAAAGATTTGCGTGCTGTTACTGAACTCAGGGTTCTGAGGCTCAATAAACCATCAGTTCAGAACACGAAGTATAACGGAATGGCGAAAAATTAACGAAAGTCGAAAAGCAAACGACTTCAAAAAAAAGGCAAAGTTGAAGAATAGAGAAGTGACAATATAGGTAGGAGAAGAAGGCAATAAGTGAAGAATGAAGAGAAAGCAGAAGAGTAAGCAAAGCAGAAGAGTAAAAAGCAAAAGAGAAAAGCAAAGTGGAAGAACAAAAAAAAAAGTGAAAGTGAAAAAGAGTCAAGCCACAGGGCTTCATCCCCCTTTTATGCCCGTCCGGATGTCCCAGTAACATATTTGCATGAAGAGATGAGTAGGGAGTCAGGTTTCTCTTGGTATAATGAAAATATTATATATATTATATAAAATACAGGCGTGATAGTAACACGTTAGAATAGTAAGACCACTCTCTCACGATGGTCAAAGATCAAACTCATGAGGGATATATATATATATATATATATATATATATATATATATATATATATATATATATATATATATAATTAATACCATGTATTCTATATGATGTGTTCATGTAAAACAATAATCAAAATATACACAAGTCTAGCTTAACTACAAGGACATCTGCGGTAAGGGCATATCAATTAGATTTGTAACAGACAGCATCAGTACATGTGAAACAATCCATCTTATTGAACTGGATGAGGTAAGACATACATGTTCAAATATTTGACAGTAGAAAAAGGGAAAACAATTTTCGAAGTGATGTTTCTATTAATGACCGCTAGAGTAATTTATTCTGAGTTTCTAACTGTATACATTGTGAAATCAAATAAGAAAAACTAAACATAGAAACAGTCTTTTTGTTGATGAGGTTCCAATCAACACAGTTCTTCTTCAGTTTAAAACTTTAACATTCCAATGAGCTCTGGCAGGTCATAAAACAGCAGGATGGGTTGAGGTTTCAATCATCGATGTTTCATTACACCTCAGATTCTAACATTGAAGACCTCTTGTCACCACACGAGTCTCCCCTTGTCGATTGATTGTTATATGAAAACAAAATCAACTTGTTTGCCTGACCCGGGAGAGCAAATGGTGAGATAAGTCCTTCTCTTGCAGTGAGAAAAACCAGAAGTGGAGATGTCTCCCTACACAAAGAACACAGTTTTTGGACTTAACTGCCCTAACATTGGTCCGATATATATCCGGAATTAGTACATATGATGACATCGCTATATATATCATATTTCAACTTAAATAGTTCATATTTCACTCAATAAGTGGAGGTTTATTTAAAAAATATACTGGACATAACTTTACATTTCATTTGTGCCGTTCAGTCAGGGGGATTGCTTTAAAAATGCAGTGTATTGGGACTATTCAATAATATACAGTACACTTCCTGTCAGTGACGACAGCAAAAGTTTTGTTTTTGACTTGTAGGGTTTGAAGTGAGCTGGGATTTTATATTTGGTGAAAATCCTATGTAGTTTTTCAGAAATTACTGCAATATAAATGCACCTGTTTCTTCTGTGGAGTTGTTCTTCTGGAGTTTCTTAGCAGACTTGAAGAAGGTCGTGGCTTGGGGAGTGTTGGGGTCGCTCTGTGCTCAGGGGGATGCATGAGTTTGTACCACAGCTTTATGGTTGCGATCCTAGTTTTATTTTGGTGCTTTATTTATTTACAAAGTCATTGCTGTGTTGGTGAATGTATGCGAGTATTTGTTGGCGGAGGTCATTATTTTATTGTGCAAAGAATTTTGTATGACATTTTGTTTGCATGAAAATTGCTATAAAACAAAGTTGGATTGATTGATTGATTGATTGAAGGCACACTTGGTGTAGCCACAGGTTTTCAGTCCCTTCTTGATGTGACAGAGAAAAAAGATAGATAGGCCTAACTAAACTAAACTACAGATTTATTTCTTAAAATGCATGTCATTACTTATATTAATTATTTTTGGATGACACAATTATAATATGATTGATCGATCATATTGTCTCATTTTAATAAAAAAACAACCTTAAATCTAATACAAATAGAAAGTACAAAGTCTGTACCCCAGGACAAACATGTGCAGAGGTGGCAAACGTTAACATATTCTTTACTTAAGTATAATTACTGTTACTTGTGGAAAAAAATACACAAATTAGAGTAAAAGTTTTCCACTTTTTTACTCAAGTAAAGTAAAAAAAATTACAGTATTATTAAGTAAGTTAAGTATTCATTAATTAATTTTAGGTGAACAATGCATATAGAATTTTAATAAGTGTTCATAAAAAACACTTGACACATTTTGATCTATGCATAACAGATGATACCTAACACTGCCTTATATTGCATTCTACAGGTGTTGAAAATTAAATGGTACATACATGGGAATTTTTAGCGCACTGCACACCGTTGTAAAAGTTCCCTCTCCCTGCTCTGATGATTTTCGCTATCCTCTCCACAGCAAAGAAAAAATAATTCCACCTCTTCTCATTTGGCCTCAACAGCTGGAGATGGCATGCATCTTTAATAATCTCTGCAGCTGAGGTGGATCTAGAACTTTTTTTTCCACAGAGCCCAGCACTTTTAAAATGCTGAACGAGAAAGACGCTTATACACTGTATTGGCATTTGCTTCCGAGACATCAACTGTTGACACAAGGTTTAGTAAGTGACACAGCTATGGTGCTTTGGCAGTTGGTATTCCAAACCATCGTCTTCATTTAGCATTGGTCCAGCATCAACAAATTAACATCTATGTTTTCCCCTTCTTCCTATTCAATAGTCACTCTTTCCCTCATTTGACTTGACCATGACCCCTCAAGTGGTTCTGAGTTATTGTTATTTTTCATTTCCAGTATTGCTTTTTCAATTTTGTTTTTCATTCAATCTCTGGACATTACAACCATATCCGGCTATAAGTGATGGACAAGAGTTCTGAAACCCTGCTGTACCACAATACTGAGAGGGTGCAGACCTTGAATGAGAAAGTTAACAATGACTTTATCAAAAGCTTTTTTGTGATACTTTCGTTGTTTCCCACAATTCAAGTTGCTTGGATTCGGCGCTTGCCTCTTTAGTCAATTTCCTTTTCATAGCATGTGAAGTGAGTTTTGCATACCTCTCCGGGTGACTCACGTGCCTTCTCTAGAGGAGGATATACACCTGCAACCAAGACACACGCAGCAAACATACCCATACGTACACAATAGGGGAAGATTAATTGGACTGTTAAAATCGTAATAATTTTTTGGCATTCACTGAGTTTTTGTGCAGATTAGCAGCAAATTAAGACAGAAAATATAGCTAAGCTTACTTTCCCTTACGTACTAATGCTAGCAAAAATAGCACATGCTCCTTTAATTCTCACTGTTAACATTATAGGCATTGCACATTTACAAAACCAAACTGATCATTATTATAGTAAAGAAAACATTAGTTAATCATAACAGAAAGACTTATTTACCTGTATGTGTTTAATTAAATTTGACAAGGAATTCACAAACGCCAGCAGTTCGTGACCTCTTTGTTGGGACAGCAGAATTCGCCTTGAATCTTTTTTGCTGCCAACAACTTCAAATTGAAGTTTTAAGTATGGCCAAGGATGCCGGAGTACTTCTTGCTGTTCTTAACAAACTTCGTGGCCGACATCTTTGTGACCTTCGGTCATGTCATTAGTAGCACGCGCGATCCCGCTATCTGTTGGGGACATGATACCGTCACTTGCAGACTGAGATTCTCGCCGATTTCACCTAAACGTCTTTCGCCTAAACGTCTTTCGCCTTGGTAGGTGTGTCGTGCGTGATGTGCACCGATCTATATATCAAGGGACTGTTTCCACTGCGTGCTATTTTTCCATCCATTTAGTTTTAAATCAGACTGTAATGCGCTTCCTTCGGAGACCACGCAATGATTACAAATAAAAATTCAAATAACCTACAAAAGTAACAACTTCGTGTTTTAAAATGTAGGGAGTAAAAAGTACAGGTATTTGTGTCAAAATGTAAGGATTTAAAGTAAAAAGTACTCAAAAAAATAAGTACTTAAGTTAAGTAAAGATACCAAAAAAATGAACTTAAGTACGGAGTATTTGTACTACGTTACTTCCCACCTCTGCAGAAATGTCGCAGCTTATTTTTTACTTTGATTCTGCAAAGATGTTGCATAAGGCCAAAATCATTTCCTTTCCAGCCCCATTTACAGCATTATTGCCTCTGGGTGGGTGAATACAGAGAATTGTCTTGTCCTCACTACAACTCTTTGCTCAACATTGTTGGTCTCTGATGTGAACAAAACTCACAGGTAGCTTAAACCACTGAAACATGATACAGGTAACAACATATGTTTACCAGCGGCAGGTTTGTAGTTCAATGCCATTCTTCCCCAGACATCACCTGACTGGGAACCCCTGTCTGGTTTGTTACATCAAATTGTGGTTGCCAGCTGGTTGACCTGAGGGTTTTTCCAGAAAGTAGGTTCCGTGGAGACTCTTGTTAACACAGGAAACTCTGGGTTTTCCATTCCAGAAAGCGAGGTAACTTCAACTTTGAGTCAGTTAGCATGAAAACTTACTTGGTGGACCTAACCAGCTCACTCTCAGCAGAGACAGAGATGCCCAAAATAAATGTACTTTCATTCCCAAATATAACTAACCATGTTTTTTCATTTTTTGGGGGGTTTGTAGTTGGTGTTCACAGGACAGATGAAATACATAATTCCTCCAGAACATTCTGTGTCAACCCAGGATTAACACTTTATTTGTATTTCATGGAGAGGGGTAGATGTTGTCACTGCACCGAATCAGCATTGCTACTTGCTCTTTGAAAGCCCCACCACCACCCAAGCATCCAAAGGCTCCCTCTGGGGGTTAACATATTTGCTTATTACTTCCCACAGCCCTGCTGTAAATAAATCTGCAGGATGTGATGGGGTCGGAGCCTAGATGCCAAATGATAAGTTTTGCAACAATATTAAATAAATGATAACGTGAGTTGTCTGACTGAACTATAACATTTAGATTATGTGCCATAAAACAGTATATAAAATCATACGGGCATTAATTATCTCCCACGCGAATTTTCCCTCCTTAGCTACTAACTATATGAATGTGAGCATATTGAAAGTATGGCCACCAAAGCATCCCACCGGCTGCCATGGTAGTATTGCAGTATCATAGCGTGATGATGGTTTTTGATGGTGCTGCTGCACGCACTTAACTCACAGTTTAAGAAATTCGGAGTTGACTGACCCAATTCAGAGCAGCTGTTCCAGAAGCAAAAACTCAGAGTTTCTCAATCCAGGTATGATTGACCCAGAATGAATGAAGTAGCTCGTAACATTGATTCATCCATCAATAGTCAAAAGGGTCAATTCAAACCGAAGTTCAGATGCTTTTCTTTCAGTTCAGTTTTTGAAAATGGTAAGAATTCTTACTTAACGTAGGTACCTTGATATCTTAAATTTCATTGTGTCATTTACCAATGAAGGCCAATAATAGCAACATAATCTCACCCTGTGTTTACTTAATGCACTGACACAAAACAGATAGAAAATGCTGAGATAATAAAAGCTCAGCTTTGGGACAAGAAGTGTCAGATGGACAAGAGGATGTAGATAAAAAGAGAAAGTGATTGACATAATGAGAGAAAAGTGTACAAATACTTGACCGTACATGACCGTACATGACCATATCTAAGAAGGGTGTTCATGTATTTGCTTGAGTAATTTAATGTAATTTCTTTTCCGATGGACAATCCCTTGGTGTCACACTCAACTGATGAAGCAAGTTTATAGATGAAAAACACAGAAGAAGTTGAAACAGGCAAGAAACATAGGCAATAAAAATAAATTAAGTCATTTTTTTTTCTGTCTTTTTTTCTGTTTATTCCCCACCTTCTCCTTTAATTTCTTTCTTTTTCTAACTGGACCTTCCTCTACATAATTAGTAACACTGATTAACATCTCAGGGTTAATTAACTCAGAGCTTAGAATTAGAATCAGTGTTCCTTAACATGCTTTTTATAAAACATTTCTCTCCTCTAATGATTAGCCTCTACATGTTCAAGAAGTAATTCTGTAAAATAAAAAAGCTGTAAAAAAATGTTACGTGTTACATCAACCTATGTATGCAACAGCTTTGTGGTGTGGTGTTGTGATGTGGTGTTGGATTATGGGAGTGTATGTCTTCAGTGCTTAACAAACATTCATAGCTTATCTAATGTAATGTGCTCAGCCGTATTGCAACATGAAAAGATGTCAGTAGCAGCCACTCTATGTGAACAGAATTTTACAACTGACAGACAATCGTAATATAAACCAGGGTCGGAAAAAGCCACATTAGTAACCCATCAGTGAGTGGCACAAGGTTAAACCTGTCCCCAGGACAAGGTCATGTTGACACTAAACCAGTCAAAGCCCGCCACTACACATATCTGCTGATGTCTAAGAGAGACCCCTCACTCCCATTGTATAAGCTCCATCTCTACACGCAAAAGCAACAGATGCAACACTGCTAATGTGACACCCAGTCTTATAACACTGACAGCGCTCATAGTAATGAGTTAGTATTTGCTGGATTGGTAATTCATCTTACCACCACTTAGGGCTACGCAATTAGTTGTAATGAAATAAAAGTCTTAATTTACACGTCTATGCAGTGAAATTTCTGAAGTGCAACAGCTTTTTCTCCATCAACAAATGAGAACGTGGCGTGAAACCACATGAGGCAGAGCAGTATCAAAAACAATAACTGAAGGTAACAGTCTGAGCAAGGTACAGAGAACAATGGATCTGTGAGGTGAAATATTGTGTGCCAATATGAAAGAAAACTACAAAAAAAACAAGGCCTATTCAATCAAGGACAACAAAGGGCTAGTTATTTTTCTATATCCCCAAAACTTCACCAATCACCTGCATTGTGCATCAATCCCCGTAACTGAACTACCCAACTTAAATGTGACGGTTGTCCACAACATTTTTTGTAAAAAAAAATTAAATAAAAGCTCCCCTTAGTCAGTAAAATCTGAACTTTCGATAAAAATTTACATCAACAAAATAAACTTATAGAGTTCATTCATATATATATATATATACACAACACAGATAGATAAGAAATAGAAAATAAAAACTTCATATGCAGCAAATTTGAACTAAATTGGACCGATGGCTAAGAAGTTAATTACCCAATTTTTTTTTTGTTTAAAATATGTTCTATTAGAGTACAATGCAATGCATTACAGATAGATATCCTCAAGCCGATTCATGTGCACCATATTTGGCTGAATTTGGTGCACATGAATCGGCTTGAGGAGATCTATCTGTCTCAGATAGTTAGAGGCGTAGATTAATCAATCAATCAACCAATCTTTATTTATATAGCGCCAATTCACAATAACAGTTGTCTCAAGGTGCTTTCCAGAAAGAGCAGGTCTAGACCAGACTCTTTTTATAATTATCTACAGGACCCGACAAATTCCTGCGTGAGCAAGCACTTGGCGATAGTGGTGAGAAAAAACTGCCTTTTAACGGGCAGAAACCATTAGCAGATCCAAGATTCAGGGTGGACGGCCTACTGCCATGACCTGTTGGGTGTATATATGTGTATATATATATATACACATATATATATATATATATGAATATGGGAGAGAGAGAGAGAGAGAGAGAGGCAAAAATATCAGAAAAACTAATCCACTTTCCTCCGCTTCTCCAGGGTCGGGCCGCGGTAGCATGCGGGAATCCCAGGTTGATAATAATAGTAATATAACAATTAGCAGTAGCTTATGGGAATATACTATACAATAATATAATAATCATAATAGTAATAATCATTATGATCATTTTGAAATCAGTGGTCGAGCAGGTCCACAGCACCAGATGCTCTGGTTTTTGGAGCACATTATCTTGCACCCCTCTAAAAACAGGGCAACATTCTCGCTTGAATTAATGTTTTATGTGAATCAAAATTTACACAAAACAACAAGTTTCATGCTTTTTGAAACATGAAGTAGGGTAAATATCATCTGGGCTTGTTTGAAACATGTTTTCCCCCTTTGGAAAAATGATTCAGGAAGGGGTTACAAAAATATTTAAGTATACTAAGTTTCAGCCCTCAACAGATCTACAGTGAGACATAGTATCTAAAAATGAGAAAACATTGAACAAAAGTAAACCTTTTCAAAAGTGTCTGACTTTTAAAAAATTCTTTCAAAAGCCCAGTATGCAGTAAAACAAATAAAAAATGAAGACCTCCTTTGATGGATCAAAATGTTTACAATTAATGCTTTGGAGGGACCTAGGACCTGGACCTTAACCCCATCCACATGAAATGACTGGACCTAAAATGAGCAGGTCAAAACCCACAAGACGACTGTAATAAAGCAGTTCTGCAAATATAACCACAACATATATTAATATTCCAAAACAGCAATTTCATTCCATGCACTTGAAACGGTAAAATCTAGAATCAAATTCAAAATCCTTCTGCTCACTTACAAAGCCCTTAACGGTCAGCCACCAACATATCTGAAGGAGCACATAGTTCCATATTGTCCAATCAGAACTCTGCGCTCCCAGCATGCAGGGTTACTGGTAGTCCCTAGAGTCTCCAGAAGTAGAACGGGAGCCAGAGCTTTCAGATATCAGGCTCCTCTCCTGTGGAACCATCTTCCAATCTTTGTTCGGGGGGCAGAGACCCTCTCTAGATTTAAAAGTAAGCTTAAAACTTTCCTTTATGATAAAGTTTATAATTAAGGCTGGCATAAGCTAGCTCTTAGCTATGCTACTATAGGTTTAGACTACTAGGGGATCTCCCATGATGCACTGAGCTTTTCTCTCTTCCTCTCTCACTGTCCCTCTTTATACATCCCACTCACTTTAATGCATATCACTGGATTAATCCATGTTAAATGGTTTAATGCATTTTAAATGGATTAATGCATTTTAATGGATTAAATGCATGTCGCTAACTTGACTTCTTCCCTGGAGTCTTTGTGTTTTCTCGCCCTGTAAGGTCACATGGTTGGTGATTGCATCTGCTGCTGTGGACTTGCTCGATGTCCATTGATCACAAGATGCTCATGATGATGATTATTGTTGTCATCATTATTATTATTATTATTGTATAGAATTTCCCCATAAGCTATCACTATACGTTACATTAATATTAATGTTATTATCAACCTGGGATCCCTGCTGCTGCCGCGGCCCGGCCATGGAGCGGTTGGAGAAATTGGATTTTAGCTGATATCTTTGCTGCTTTTCCCCCGTCTGTATCTCTCCTCAACCGTCTCTCTCTCTTTCTCGCTCTCACTCTCTTTTTTTTCCAACCCGACTGGTCATGGCAGTAGACCGTCCACCCTGAGTCTTGGATCTGCTAGAGGTTTCCTGCCCGTTAAAGGGCAGTTTTTTCTCGCCATTGTCGCCAAGTGCTTGCTCAAGGAGGAATTTGTTGGGTCCTGTAGATAATTATATAAAGAGTTTGGTCTAGACCTACTTTTTCTGGAAAGCACCTTGAGACAACTGTTGTTGTGAATTGGCGCTATATAAATAAAGATTGATTGATTGATTGATTGATTGATTGACTTGATACTATTCAGCAAATATTCTCCACACAGTATGGTAATATCTTGCCAATCCTTTTGATAACAAATTAAAAACCAGATGCATCTTCCTCCATGTTATTTCAAAAGGCTTCGGGATCTGAATCGTCTGAACTCTACTATACACTTTACTAACACGAACCAATGCTTTAAAGAAAAGGATAAAATAAATAACACCTCTGGAAGGGCAGTTTTTTACATTCAACAACTAGACCTATGCCATTCAATGACAGCAAGTGTATTTACCTGAAAAGTCCCCAATCTCCTGCTTTGTACAAGCAATTCCCCTGATTGAACTCATCAAATTAAATGTAAAGTTAGGTCAACACCCTATTTTTGTAAAAAAGCTTCCCTAAAGAGTAAAATATTTACTCTAACAGTAAAATAAAATGGAATAGAATAATAGCCAATTCATATACACCACAATCCGACCAGCAATTAGGAAGTTATGTCCAAAAAACAATGCTTATCGTAAGAAGCTCCCCCTAGTGAGTAAAATATGAGCTGTTAGGTAGAAAGCATGTTAAAAGGTAGATCTTTTCAATTTCATTCATGTAGAAAAAAGTCAGACTAAATTGAACCAAAGCTTATGTATGTTATGTTTGAAAAATAGTCTTTCGTAAAAAAGCTGCTTTGGTGAGAAAAAATATGAACTTTTTGGGTAAAAATTATTTTATACAAAATAGATCTCCTTTAGTCAATTCAAATGCACCAAATTTGTACTAAATTGGACCAATGGTTGAGAAATTGTGTTTGAAAAACTTTTGGGGATAAAAGGTCTATTGGGGTATTGAATTTGAAAATGATCCATGAAAGCTATTGAAGTATATGGAATACAGTGCTTTTCGTATGAAAAAGCTCCCCCTGGTGAGTAAAATGTAAACTTTTGAAATAAAGTATGAATTATACAAGACAGAGCTCTTTGAATTGAATCACATGCATGTACCTTTCCCCCCTATCAATCCAGTTTTTTCTCACTTTGCTTCGATTCAAACAAATATTCATATAGTGATGGGAGAGTCTGCCACCACTATATCAATCAATCTTTATTTCTATAGTGCCAATTCACAACAACAGTTGTCTCAAGGTGCTTTCCAGAAAGAGCAGGTCTAGACCAAACCCTTTAACTCTTAACTATTTATATGACCACTATAAGGTGCCACCTCCTGATCAGGAGTAGTGGCAATTTTGTCATCATTCACCCACCAATGGAACAGCCATTTGGAGCAACTTGGAAAAGTTATGTCTCATTGTGTAGCAGAAACCATCTATGAGGTAACCTGAATCTGTTTTTCAGTTTTTATAAATCTTCCCTCAGGTTTTGTTGTGATAGGACCAAATTATATCATGTTCGCGAAATGTAGTACCAATAAATACATATTATGTTCCTGTCAAGGTGTAACTTACCTTGTATGCATCAAATCCCTTGTTCTGGTGAAAAATTTCCATCACTTTGACTGACTGACAGTGAGCTAATTAGAATTGCCATGGATTTTACAAACCTACAATCCAATACGACATAACTACTTTATTTCCAGTAAACACCACCCCCATTTGGTCATGCCTCCTTTAATTCATTCATTCTTATTCACAAATGTACTATATTGACATTTTCAGGGCCATTTTCATGAATGCTGGGAACTGAGAATGTTTGGATATCCTTTTTGCAGTGGAAGCAAAGTGCCAGTTTTCTAGTAATGATTTATTGAATTTCGCTCTTTACATAACTTGTAGCCCAGTGACAGCACTTGAAGAAATATCAATGCTGTTAGTTCAGAGGTAAATTTATTTTAATATGGAACATAATGAATGTACAGTATGTGTAGAGGCCATAATAATGATAATAATGTTTTCAAGAATGTTAACAATCCCGAAGAAAAGATATTTTCACTCAATAACCATTTAATATGTTGAGGGTTAGAGTCATGGCACAACACAAATTGAGAGATGCATAATTGGTATCCTACCCCAAAAATAAAACATAGCATAACGAAAAATCTTGGAAAGTTTTTCCTGTAACTCACCACCAAGTCAAAAACACATCAACATAAGTGTAATTTAGCTGAACTGATTGTGCTGAAGTACACTCACGAATCTATAATGTATCAAAATATAAATAAATTGGGATCATGACAGAAATCTGCTATTTGAAGATTCACTCTTTCATGTTTGAAATTATATTTTTAAGTTGTCCAACCCTTTGCTGTCTGGAAAACTGTGTGTTACATCAAAGAGAGCTCCCCTTAGTGAGTAAAATATGAACTACTCAAGTAAAATATAAGGTTTACAAGATCTATCTCCTCATGTCGATTCATATGCACTAAATTTGGACTCAAAAGTATTTTTTTGTAAAACGCTCCCCTATATAAGTCAAATTTTATCAACCTAAAACACAATGCATGAACAATAGCTCTCCTCAAGTTGATCCATGTGCATCAAATCGGACCTACCATCAAATTCTCAACCGTTCTAATTTCTCAATCGAACGGTTGAGAAATTAGAGCATGAACATATTTGGGGATACAGCTCCCCCTGGTGTGGGAGTCATACAACCAACTTTTCACAATTCAACACAGTTCTTCCTGGCACTAAGGTCTATTTGAATATAATATTTGAAGACTAACCATTAAATAGTTTTTGAGTTATAACGCTAACAGGAAGGATCTGACTCTGTCATCCTTTGTAATTAGTTGTTTAGTTTTCACATTGTTTACTGTTGCTTCTCCACTCTGATTGTCAACACCTGCATCTTGTTAATCCCTGCCTCCCAGTGTATTTAATCTGTGCTCTCCTCTCCACCTGTGCCAGACCGTGTTGTTCCCTTGTGCCAACCTTTCCAGCGTGATTCTTCGTGTTTCTTGTGATTTACGGTTCTGACTTCTGTCCGTGTACCAAACCTTGTATTTTGCCTGCCCCCTTGGTTATTGTTTGCCTGCCTTTACATAATAGTTTTATTCACCAGACGTTGTGGAAGACCTGTTTTTGGATCCTAACTATTTTACCAGCTTGACATTACGATCTGGCCATAATGGATCCAGCCGACTCCAACCCACTGCATGCTGCTCTCCACGCCCAGGGCGAGCGCATCAACCAGCATGAGGAACAGATGTCCGCGGTGTAGAGAGGAGTGAGGGATTTAACGGACAGATATGGCGAGTTTCAAACCTTCACTCACCTTAGTGCCCAGTTCCAGCAGCTGGTGAGTAGCTTGGATACCCGGTTTCTCTCTTCTCCGGCCGCTGCTGCCCCTAATCCTAAATGGTCTTATTCTACTCCAGCGCTGAGTTCCTACCATGCCTCCAATCTTACCCTGGCCACGCTCGAACGGTTCTTAAGAAGCTCCGGTAATTGCCGGGCCTTTTTGAGTCAATGTAGCCTTCATTTTGAGCCAGTCCACTCATTTCCTACCGAAAGGTCCAAAGTGGCATTCATGATCTCACACCTCTCGGGACGCGCAGAGACGTGGGCGACGGCAGAGTGGGCTCGGAATTCCCAGGTGTGCCAGTCGCAGCAGGATTTTACTAACACTCTAAGTAAGATTTTGACAACACCGCTCCCAGTCCGGAAGCCGCAAGAGCTCTGGCCGGTCTGAGACAGGGAGGTTGCTGGATTATCGATTACGCCATTGAATTCCGTAGCCTAGCAGTGGACAATGGATGGAACTCCTCCGCTCTCCGCAACACTTTCATTTCGGGACTCTCGGACACAATGAAAGACTTGATCACCCTCTTGGATCTTCCCGCTGACTTGGATAACCGGCTTCACAAGAGAAGCGAGGGAGAGAGATCGACTCAGCACGGGTTCTTCCCCGCAGCTCGCTTCCAGAGCTCTGCAGTCTCGGTACTCGCCTCCACCCTCTGCTGTCTCGGAGGAGTCCATGCAAGTCAGCCATGCCAGATTGCCCGGAGGAAAGACAGCGCCGCCTTCTGGAGGGAAGCTGGCTTTACCGTGCTCAACTGGGTCACTTCTTAGCCTGCTGCCCATGAAGGACAGTGGCTCTCCAGGGATGAAGAGACTGGTGAGTCGGAATATATATCTTCTGAATTGTCACGGTCTTTAACTCCGGTTCAGATAATTATGTCCACCCAGACTTTCTCATATCAGGCCTTAGTGGATTCTTGAACCGACGAGAGCTTCATGGACTGGAGTTTAGCAAAAAGACTGGGTCTCAAGGTATCCACTCTACCCAAGGTTCTGGAGACCAGTGCTCTTGATGGTCGGTTCCTATACCGGATTACTCATTGCACTCAACCACTCCATCTCTTGGTAACAGGTAATCACAGTGAAGACATCTATTTCTACCTCATTGACTCTCCTACTCATGCCATCATTCGTGGTTTACCATGGTTAAAGAAACATAATCCTCACATTGACTGGATTACTGGAGAGATAATCTCTTGGGGTAGGAACTGCTTAATATCCTGCTGTAGACCACCTATCTGCCAGCTCGGTCAGCCCCCTTCTCAGGTCACCATGGCTGAGAACCTCCAAGCTAGGATGATCGGGCCGCAGTCACCACAGATCCAGAGCCAACTGACCCTAGCCTGCTTAAGATCCCCTCGTGTTACTGGGACCTGGAAGAGGTAATCAGCAAGACAAGATCCACCTCATTGCCTCCTCACCAGACCCATGATTGCTGCATTGACCTCCTTCCAGGAACCTCACCACCAAAGGGTAGGCTATACTCTCTCTCAGCCCCGAGAGGGAGGCCATGCAGACCTACATTACTGATTCCCTGTCAGCGGGGATCATTCGACCATCCTTATCACCTGCCGGGGCAGGGTTTTTCTTTGTCTCCAAGAAGGACAAGACCCTTCATCCCTGCATTGATTTCAGAGGATTAAACAACATCACCATTAAGAACAGGTACCCCCTTCTGTTACTATCATCTATCTTTAAGTTATTAAAGGGCGCCAAGATCTTTACCAAGCT
Source organism: Lophius piscatorius (assembly GCA_009660295.1). Classification (NCBI taxonomy): domain Eukaryota; kingdom Metazoa; phylum Chordata; class Actinopteri; order Lophiiformes; family Lophiidae; genus Lophius; species Lophius piscatorius. The sequence goes on from VRLP01003160.1 coordinate 59,771, forward strand.
AGACCTTAGAAATGCTTATCACCTTGCAAGGATGAGGCAGGGGATCGAATGGAAGACCACTTTTAACACGCCTACAGGCCGCTATGATTATTTGGTAATGCCTTTTGGACTTTCAAATAACCCAGTGTTTCAAGCCCTTGTGAATTATGTACTGAGAGAAATGCTCAACTCATTTGTGTTCGTCTACTTGGATGATATCCTCATCATCTCTCCAGATGAGAGGAGCCATGTTCAACATGTCCGCCAAGTTCTCCAGCGCCTTCTCCACCATCAGTTGTTTGTCAAGGCAGAGAATTGCGAGTTCCATACAACTTCTGTCTCGTTCCTTGGACTCGTGGTATCTCCTAACAAGGTGCAGATGGACCCATCTAAGGTCAGTGCATTGGTCAATTGGCCCATGCCCACCAGCCGTAAGCTGGTGCAGCGTTTTCTGGGTTTTGTCAATTTTTATAGACATTTTATCTGCAAATTCTGCTCGGTAGCTGCTCCCTTACATGCCTTAACTTCCCCTCATGTAAATTTTCAATGGACTTCTCAAGCTGAGCAGGTGTTTCAGGTACTTAAACAGAGGTTTACCTCAGCTCCCATTCTCACAATCCCTGATTGAAACTTCCAGTTCGTGGTGGTGGTGGATGCATCCGATTTAGGAGTTGGAGCCATCCTTTCACAACAGTCACCAGAGGACGGAAAGCTTCATCCCTGTGCAGGCCAGGCACAGGGTCTGGACGGAATAAGATAAGAAAGTTGAATCTATTGAAAAATAAGGCCCATCTGGCCTATGGGCCTTATTTTTCAATAGATTCAACTTTCTTATCTTATTCCGTCCAGGATCCAAGAATATTAAACTTGATGCTCTCTCTCCGCTATATGACCCTGATCCAGTTTCTAGGATCCCCTCCCCCATGTTGCCACCATCATGCATCATCAGGGCAGTATAATGGGGCATAGAGAGGAGATTGAGAGAGGCAGATAGGAATATTCCAGTGCCGGAGGGTTGCCGTCCAAATCGGCTGTTTGTCCCAGCATTGCTACGCTCTCAGGGAGTCCGTAGGACCTTATCTGTCATCCGACAGCGTTTCTGGTGGGACTCCATGACCAAGAAGGTGCTGGAGTACATAGCTGCTTGTCCTGTCTGTGCACAAAACAAGACCTCACGACGCCATCCTTTGGGCCTGCTCCAGTCGCTCTCTGTACCACATCGCCCCTGGTCGGACATCTCTCTGGACTTTGTTACAGGCTTACCTTCTTCTGAAGGTAACACCACCATCCTCACTGTCTTGGATAGATTCACCAAAATGGTCCATTTTATTCCTCTGCCTAAACTTCCCTCCGCCAAGGATACGGCGGAGGTAGTGTTGTTCCATGTGTTCAGTCTCCATGGTTTTCCTAGGGATGTGGTGTCGGACCGGGGACCACAGTTCATCTCCAAATTCTGGAGGGCATTCTGTTCACAGCTGGGAGCCACAGTCAGCCTCTATCCTGGCTACTGTTGTGTTCAAATCTTTGAGGCTGAACTGTCCAGTCCAGGCCCAAAGATTCAGGCCCTTACGGAAACCTGATCCTTAGTGAGAGGCCGACTAGAAGGATGACGTCAATACAAACTTTTTATAAATCAAACAGGTTTATTTCAACCTACAAGGAAATCATCACTGTGTCCCAAGCATTACATAAGCATCAAACTCCGGAGTTTGAGATCACCTAGTTTCCAACCTGACTGACCTATGGATTAGGTTAGCAGCCTGACGGTTTTCTACCAAGTGACCACGAGCCCCGTTTTCCATCTTCTTTTTTATTCTCCATCTTCAGCTGCCCCCCTTCTTGATCCTCAGCAGGCATGTCCCTGCCTGGGCACATCTGCTTCACTCCCTGGGATTTCAGCCAGTCGTTTGCCCTTGGATCCCAGCTCCCTTCATGCAATAACAACTCCATATTTTGGCCATTTTATCCTGTTATCTGCAGGATGTTCTGCTCCAAGGGCGGGGGGTGTGTTATGACCTCCTTTTCTTTGTTCATCCCTTTGTGACCTATCTTATGTCTACTACTAAACTAACAGAATATGCTATACTATTCAGAATTTTACCTAAAACTACTTTTACTTTACATTACCACCCTCAGTCTAATGGCCAAACTAAACGTCTTAATCAGGAATTGGAGACTGGAGTTCGTTGAAATGTGAAATGCATGAAAATGCATGAAATGATGAAATGTGTTCCTTGGTCTCTACCCTTGATCTTTAATTAAAATTATTCATTCAAAAAATCTAACCTTTGATTCTCGAAACAAAATTAATAAGGAAAATCTGTTTCAGCAGTTTAAAATTTCAGGTTCAACAGTCATATCAATAATCTCTCAGAACCCAGCCTCATGGAGCAAGCATCTCATCTGGGTAGAGTATGCACATAACACATTACCCTGCTCAACCTCTGGTCTCTCCCCCTCCCAGTGTGCGTATGGTTATCAACCAACGCTGTTCCCTGAACTAGATAGACAAGTCAGTGTCCCCTCTGCCCATGCTCTCATTCGCCGCTGCCGCCGGATCTGGGGAGGGGCCAATAAGGTGTTAATCTGAAGTAATAATCGTTGCAAGAGAACTGCAGAACGGCGGTGAATTCCCGTGCCCATCTACCATCCAGGACAGTAACCAGTGAAGGAGATTTCCTTGGTCCCTGCCTCCAAACCCCCACCACCACCCCCGGCTTGTTGATGGAGGTCCAGGCAACACTGTAAGACGATTGCTGGGTGTTCGTCGGAGGGGACGGGGACATCAGTACCTGGTTGATAGGGAGGCATATGGCCCAGAAGAGAGTTCATCTATGAGCGATACAAATTGGACAATAAAACATAGCAAAGTTTTCGAATAATGAATGGAAAACAGTATATTTCATAAAATATGAACTACTAGAGTAAATTATGATATTTACTAGGTAGATCTTCTTGAGTCAATTCATATGCACCAAAATCTCAGAAATTCTTTGGCAATATAGCTCCCCCAGTGTTGGGAATATACAACTAACCTTTGCCAAAACCAGTTCTTTAGGGGCCATAATCTCTCAATTGTGGATCCGATTTAGTCCAAAGTTGTATGAATCAACTCAACAGTATGTATCTTTTGAATATCACATTTTACTTTAGTAGTTCATATTTTCCTCACTAGTTGGAGCTTTATTATTTAAAAAAAAAAAATTATTGTTTTGCAGACATACCTCAAAAACTATTTCATGGTTAATTTTCCAACTTTATATAATTTTCAAACTCTATTCAGTATATGAATTGCATTACAAAAATGCTACATGTTTGCACAATATAACACTAACATTGTAAATTTAAATGTCAATTTGATATTTCATCCAAATGTAAAGTGCGCTATAAATTAAATGTATTATTATTATTTTTATTAATTAAACCAACATTAAAAAAAAACTGAGCTAGCAAAATATAATGTTATACAGTGCCCTCCTGAATTATTGGCATTCTTTAAAAAAATTTGTAAAATGTTTTTGTCTTTACCCTGAGCAAATAACGTTTGATTCAAAGTCACAGTATGTGAGTTCAGATATGTCACCTCAAATGGTCCAACATGAAGTGAATGAAAATGAAATTATGGACATGGTGAACTTGAATGATTGCTTTCACATAATATACCGCTGTCACTTTGAAAGATGAAGTACTCAGGGAGACATTGATTACAGGAGCAGCAGCCTCTACATAGCATATACACAAAGCGATTCTTTGGTGAGTCCATGCATGTGAAACAGCCTCATTTCTCACTGTCATATTCCCCTCCTTGGCAAAACGGAGCCTTTCCAAAACACAATCTTCACTGTCCATTCACAGTGTCTTTATCAACAACCATGACTACCCGATGATTTATTGTCATTATTTTAGCAGGAGATAAAATGTAAATCTGGATAATTTCTGTCGTTTTTACGATTAGCACGAGGAAACCTAGCATAAGGATTAATTCTTGTCCATCGGCTGCTCAGAACGCGGAAATTAAGTAGTGTCCCTGCATTGTGAGGTGGTAGATAGTCGATTAAGGGTCTTGGCTGAAGTGAAATTATCATTCCTTCACTTTAATATTGTTCCTCACAGACATGTCCAACTGGGGACTCACATTATCATATAAAACAGGGATGATAGAAGATGTTGTAAGCTGCTGAATAATTATCTTTACGTTTATGCAACAGTTCTTGCCGATTGCTGATACGACTGTATTTGGGAAATTTGACAGCAAAGTTAAAGTGGTGTCATATTTCTTTAACATGCATTCCTACAATTAAAAATGGAAAAATTTGTCAGGCTGGCAAGATCTCATTGTTTTTGGGGCGCTATGATTGCCTAATATATTTTGATACCGCTAATTTCAGAGACCAAGAAATGCATTACATTTTGTGATGCATGAAATGTGAAATGCATGAAATGATGAAATGTGTTCCTTGGTCTCTACCCTTGATCTTTAATTAAAATTATTCATTCAAAAAATCTAACCTTTGCTTCTCGAAACAAAATTAATAAGGGAAATCTGTTTCAGCAGTTTAAAATTTCAGGTTCAACAGCAGGTTCAACAACCCCATGCATGAGAAGGGTGGTTCAACTGGAAAAAGACTCTCCAAGGATTACAGATAGAGAATTGCAGAGGTCAGTTGAATCTTGGAGTCAGAAAACCTCCATTACCACCATGTGATGGCACCTAATCAAACACAAGATGTTGGTGAGTCTAGCAAGAAAATAGCCTCTGTTGTCATCCACACACAGGCTAAAGACAATAAAGAATTTTTTTGCCCCACATTTTACCAAGTTTTTTGAAGTAAAATGAATAGTTTTTTAAATATGTCATCAGCCATTCTGCAGTATGAAAGTTAGGAGGACCAGAGGTACAGAGCTAATCTCCATCTTGCTACACAAATAGGTACCAATCGTCAGTATTGCACTGATGATTGGTATGATAAACCAAAAAATAAAAAATAAAAAAATTCACACACTGGACGTCAATGAATAAAACTTTCAGCTTGGAAATATTTACTGATATGATTGGGTTATTCATTAAGGAAGTTTGATGGAAAACTAAATTGAAACCAATTATTTTTATTGTGCCGTAAAGCCATGTTAAACAATAAATGTCATGACTGAATAGCACCATGTTAGGCTGCTCCTCATCTTGGCCCACCGACCCTCTCAGTTAATCTCATTTAAAACATTTCATGTCTGATTCAAGTTTGAATTTTAACAAAATGTAAAAAAAACTTTCGCTTCATAGAGCACTGACTTAAATTGGACTTTAATAGAGTTCATCACTGCTTTCAGAGACTTCAGAGACATAATACCTGCATCAATGACACAGATGATGACATCAACGGTTCAAAGTGAAACTAGACACCTATTTGGCTAATTCATTATCTCTCTCTCTCTCTCTCTCTCTGTCTCTATCAGAGTGCTTGCTGGGAGTGAGCGTGGTGTGGAATGAGGTTGTAGCGTGAGTGTGATTTCTAACTATTTTCTATATTATTGTTCAATAATTTCCTTTTGTTTAATGTAGTAGAGCTGGGTAGTTAGTTTGTCATCTATTCGGTTATTACTTTAGTTTTGTGGATTATTTGGTTGTTTTCCAGAGTCTTAGCTGGTCAGAGTTCTCTTAGACGGCATGAGGTACGATGACTTCTCCAGGCTGACACGGTTACATAGTATCAAAGTTGCTGGTTTTTCATGCAGCGTGGAGGACATCGGATTGGCTATTGGGCAGGTGGTAGGCCACCACATTATGAAGTCAGCTGCAAGAATGAACAGCGCAGTCTTCCTCTTCCTGGTTCGGTGGAAAAGGTCAACCGCATCATAGAGACTGGTGTGACCGTCAAAGATATGTTAATGCCGGTATATCTGTTCATATCTGTATGCTGCCGGCAACAAAGATCACTCTGTCAAAATTCCCACCATTTATTACTGACAAGTTTCTATGTAGAGAACTGAAGGAAAATCCTTCAGGTTGTAAGTCCCCTCTGCTGAAGTATGTAGTGGTTCGAGACAACTGTTCATGATCCTGAGCAACTGGGATGAAGAACTCAACCTAAGGTTTCAGATTAGAGTAGATGAGTTTGATTATGTAATTTTTGCTACATCATTGGTTAGATGATGCTTCAATTGTGTGAAGAGGGTCACTTGATCAGAGTTTGTCCAAATGAAGGAGATCAAGCTCTGTCTGGTTCTTGTGGGCTGACTTGCGCTGCATGAGGTCTGGCTCCGCTACCGAGTGGCCAGGTACTACTTGGCGACAAGCGTTGCCGAACTCTCCAGTTTCTCAGAGCAGTTTACTACTGAGAGACCCGGTGCCGCAGAGCCAGGCCCCCCTGGTTCACCTGAACGGCTGTAGGACCAAACGGAGAACAGCACACTGCTGCAACCCCCTCTGGCTCCTCAGAGCAGCCTGCTGCTGCTGAATGCTCAGGGTTGGAGGAGCACTTAGCACAGTCAAGCCCGGATGGTGCAAGGGAGCAGCCCAGCCCAGTTTGTGTTGTTGATGTTAACGTTGAACATTGTAGTGAGATTGTGACTGATGGTTTGTTGAGTATGAAACAGGTGATACACTGGTTAAGTATGCTGAGAAGATGGTTGATGAACTGGCAGCTCAGAAACTCTAGCCTCCTCCTCGCAAACGCAGGAGTAAAATTAAGAATGTCTGCAACCAGGCCAAAACCAGCATAGCTGCTGCAGACAGACAGCAGTGAGAGCAAAGAGGAGTGTGTGTCTGCCAGCAGTGATGTGTCCCTACCTTGTTAAAAACCTTGTGACATGGAAGTTTTTCACAAATCTACCAGATTCCACATGAAAAATAAAGAAGCATTTGGAGGCGGAGCACGACATAGAGGGGTTTTTTCTTTTCGCCAGAGCTTGGTCTTATCGTTTGCACCAACCAATGATGCCGAGACAAAGTTGTTCTTAGAATAAATCAGTGATAAGTTGAGAAATATTGGCTTGGAGGATTTTTAAAACTCGGGTAGAGATTTTAATTTTTACTGAGAATGAGTTTTTAGACCTCGATCATGCAGAGCCTCATCCAGCTACCCATCATGCTCTGACCTAGCCAGTACACTCTCACGGCCTGTTGGATATGTGGGGAAGTATGCACACCGATTCCAGAAGGTAAATGTGGTCCCAGCGAAGGAAGTTTGGATCTCCTTAGCTTGTCTTGACAGTTTTTATAGTTTTAAACACCATTTTAATATTTTTAAAAAGTTTAAAATGATGCCTGTTGATTTCACTGATTTTGTCTGCTTCTGTATCATGTTTTTTTTTTTATCAGAAATGTATTACCTACAAGTGCATACTTGCATTTTCACTCCCCTTTAACCTTTGATTTGAGTTTTAGGGATGCTCTTGTTTTTTTCTGGTCTGGTTTTAGATGGAGGAAGCGTGACTCTATGTGTCTTAAACAGTGGTGGGACCATGGAGAGACCAAAATTATACTCTTGTGTCAACAGTACACCCTTAATGTTACAAGAGACATCACCAGAACTATGACGGCTCTGGAGACTGATATTGTGGAAATAGAAACAATGAGTGAGTCCACAGGAAATCAAGGATATGTTGAAATCCTCAAACAGAAAAAAAATGGCTTTAGCCGACCTGCTGGACACGAAAGGACAGGGTGCAGGGTTAGGTCCTGAGTCCAGTACATCACAGAGGTGGATGCTCACTTTAGCTTTTTTTCAGCCTGGGAAAAAAAACAGGGACAGAAAAAAGTAATCCCTCTCTCAACTCAGACACAGGGCAGGAACGGACAGAACCAGGCCAGATAAGAAAGCGGGATGTTGACTTTTACTCTTCTCTGTTTTCCGGTAAGTACGAGGAAGGCGATTCACTGCTTGAGGGGGTTTGCAGTGATTATGTGAAGTCTCTGCAGAAACCAACTCTCAACTGTCACCTACGCAGCTGCAGATGCTTCACGCCGCGCTGCAAAGCATGCTGGGACGGAAGCCTCCGGGCATTGAAGGCCTGACTGTGGAATTTTACAAATCCTACTGGGACATATTAGTGTCTGCTCTTTCATGTTTTTAACGAAGGCCTGGTTTTAGGTTCTCTGCCAATGTCCTGCGGCAGAGCTGTAATCCCCCTCCTAACCAAGAAGGGTAACCTGCAGGACATCAAAAACTGACGCCCTGCGTCTCTCCCTCTGTACAGACTACAAACTGATGTCCAACATCTTGGCCAACAGGCTGAGGGAACTATGCAGCAGGTAATCCATCGGTGTCAGACATACTGTCTACGCGGCAGGTCTGTGGTAGATAATAACTACCTAATTCGAAATGTTTTTGCGGTCTCCAGCTCATTGGGTATAAAAATAGTCTTTAATTTTCTGGATCAGGAAAAAGCATTTGACTGCGTTGAGCACAGCTTCCTCTGGAGGGTCATGGAGAGGTTTGGGTTCAGCGCAGGTTTAATTGGCAGGATGAGGATGCTGTAAACCATAGTTGATAGTGCGCTGAAGATTAATGGTGGTCTGTGTGCTCCTTTCAGAGTGCATAGAAGCATCCGGCAGGGCTGTGCTATGTCTGGTATGCTCTGCGCACTTTTCCTAGAACCTCTGCTACAGAAGATAAACACCGGCTTTGATGTCCTGATTTTACCTGGTTTTAATGAGATTTAATATGATTTATCTGCTTACGCAGATGATGTAATTTTTCTTTCTTCTAAAAAATACGAACGATATGGACATTTTAACAAATATCACCAACAGTTTTACTACCATATCAGTAGTCGGGTGAAGTGGAGGACCTTACGGTTGGTGAATAATGTGGCCGTCTCCAAGTTATTCCTAAGAACCTGGCCTGGAAAAAAGATCGTAGATCCTCGGCATCCTCCTGGGAAATAAAAGAACAGTCCAGAAGAACTGGCAGAACATCTCTACAAAAATTGCAGGAAGTATAGCTAGAGTGCTTGGGATAATAAAACCGGTAGCCTCTCTTCTCTGGTATCGCCTGATATGTTTCGACACCCCCAAAGTTTATTAGGCCAGATCCAAACAAAAGTAGTTAATTTCTCCTACAATCGTCTACATTGGGTTCCACAGGGTGTGTTGTTTTTATCCAGAGAGGTTTGGGGACAGTGCCTCATTCAGCTGGCCAGCAAAACAGACACCTTTAGACTACAGTTTGTCCAGAGGTTCCTAACGGCTCCGTCAGACTTAGTGTGGAGAGAAGTGGCCAGTTGTATTCTCAGACTACTCTGTTTTATCAGCGTGTTTTCAAATCCTGGGCACTATTTAACTGTAAAAAAATGTGGAATGTTTAAATCTCTGCAGTAGTTCTTAAAGGAGTCGCTGATCCACGGAGCGAGAATGGACGTCCACAGCAGTGCCCCACCTGGTCTAATGGTGGCGCTGTGCCAGCTGTGTCTGAGGCAGTGGGTGGACACAGCATGGCCTAAGCTGAATGATGCTGGTGCTGTGGGTTATTTACTGGGTGTCTGGAACTCTGGAGGAATTAACTCCCTGGTGCAGAGAGATGCCTCATAAGGAGGTACAGTCGTCAGTGTTTTGTGAAAAATTTTCTGAAAGGATTTATTTTCGTTCCAGGCTATCAAAAAACAGAAAAGACAAATTGGTAGCTAAAGAAATTTCTCTCTGGTGAAGCTTCTTGTTCTTAGCTTAGCTAGGAAGGAAAGCCGCATCATTGTGGCTGTGCAATGTCCACTCCAGACTCTGGATTTAGTTAAAGTTTTACAAGCTAATGGGGACTTGGAAACTTTTGAACAAAGGAGGTGCTATGGAAATGTTATTCACACGGTTAGGGACGAGGAACTGCTTATTGCACATTTTTTCATTGTTTGAGTACTTTTTTTTTGAGAGGGGAAACAGACTTTTTTATTATATAATTTATTTATATATATGTATATATATTTGTATATATATATTTTGATGTGATAATGAAAATAAAGTGTAAAATAAAGTGTAAAATAAAGTGTAAAATAAAATCTAAGATAAAATCTCCCAATCTCTGTCTCTCTCTCTCTCCCTCTCACTATCTATCGTAACCAATCCAAT